>JAOYMR010000009.1:12196624-12207372 GCA_025802075.1 Tenebrosternarchus preto | reverse complement strand
AGTCTTAGTCTTCATCATTCATATTAATGATAGTCTTCATCATTCATATTAATGATAGGAGTCTGCTACCTAGAAACCCAAGCGCATTTAACAAAGTGGGGGCAGGAACACACATTGTTACGCTGAAGCATCTTCTAATCGTTTTTGGTCTAGACATTTCTCAGAACAGATTTTTCTAAACTGAACAGTATCTATCAAGATAGGATGCTTCTTCTTTAATGCATAACGTCTCAAAATAGAAGGGGGGGAGGCAGATCTATGTTGTAGGAGGTCTATATCTTTGGCTGTGGCTCAACTGCTTTAATTCCAAGACACCTTAGTGATGGCTTCAATTTCCAGGGCTTTTGATAAAATCGTGCAGTCTCTCGTGTATTGGGATTGAGCACCCTGCTATGGGAGCAGTTTAATGAAGTGCCATAGTTTCACTGCCTTGTGTTTGACATAACCTCACTCACCAGGACAATAAAGGCACTGTGATAAATGTGAAACTAGCAAATGTGAAACATACAGCTGTAACTGAGCTATTATGATTTAAAATACTAACTATTTATTACACCAGATTCTGTGGTCATACAGCTTCCTCTGGTTAAACTGTGGACAATGTAGAATGTGGACAATCCATGTTTTATTTCTTTGCTCATGTGGATTTGTATTTCTTGATACTAGCTATAGTTTTTCATTTTTGCAGGGAATTATACTGTAAACATCAAGACGTGAAAGACATGTTATCCAGCTCAATAACTGAAGCAGTTAGATACCTTAATAATACATTGTATTTATATAGCGCTTTTCAACTACCCAAAGACTTTAGTTAATGTAAGTAAAGGAAAGAATTAATATACATTAGAAAAAGTATGCAAGCAGATTAAACAAACATGGACTAGGTTCTAAATATGGACATCTCCTATTTGTCAAAGTTCACATAAATGTATTCCACATAAACCAGTCATAAACAGAGAGTGTGCTGGAAGTTTGGTCATTGGGAACTAACACTGATTTCTTCTGACAGCTCAAGGAAATCACATTCCTGCACTAAAACCAAACCAATTTTTATCCTAACATAGCTTGATATCTCTGTGTTTATTTTGTAGCTGGCAGATGACCATTATGTTAGGCCCTTTTGTGGAGGTACTACAGGATATCTTGCAGGTCACATCATTCTGGGGAGGTTGATGACTTGGTTAGATCTCCATCACCTTCCACTCAGGCGGAGAATATGTCCTCAGCAGAGGTGCACTGTTTAGATGGTGATGGAATCAAGAGCAGGTGACAGGCCACTGACAGATGTTTCAAGAGGAGATGCCTCTATTAGTTCTGAGTTACCCCTTAGCTCCTGTTTGCCTTTCTACATTAGGGGGTAAGAAGTGGGTTAGGTTCCACTGGCATTCTGTGCCATATTTTTTTCTTATGGCTACATTACACATGGATTTTACTGATATCATGTTTTTAGTTGAAGAAACATAGATGCAAACATACAAGGATCTGCAGAACAAGACAATTATGTAAATTATGTAAAAAACTTTTTTTCCCTATAGAACATGTCAGTACTATTGGTACCATTTAGAATAATTGTTTAGAATAACAATATGAGTTTTAGTTTGGTGGTAATAAGACAGAAACAACATATGTATGCATTATTTAACACATGGTTTCATACACAGAACATCTATTTAACCCATATAACCTGTACTTATACTTAAATGCAGTGAAAATGTTGCTCACAAAAAATTAATTTGCTACACCAACACAGAATTTATCAGCTCTTCCTTAAACCACTGAATTCACATTATTTAGTTCATGCAGTATGTAAATCTAATATGTGAGAAAAAGAAACAGCTTGAATGCTCCTAAATTATGCTGGAGGCAGGGTTGGCTGCATACATTTGAGCCAGGTACAAATAATTCTGATAAGTTTATAAACTGCTAGGGTGAAAAGGTTATTTGCTTAGTGTGCCGGTCAGCTGTAATTTAAAACAACTAGGCCCCGATCTGTGTCTGAGCCCCACCCCCACTTCCCACTACCACTTTCAGAGGCCTCCCTCAGCGAAAGTTTTCAGCAGGATATTACACACTAGAGCAGGCACCAGATTGTGTGAGATTACGACAACATCCTGGAGCAGTCTTGGCTTTGTAATATCTCCATGTTTGCAGTCATGGCCTGTCACCCCAGCTGACCAGTGGGGATGCCTAGTGGGTTGCACCCATTCTTCAATCAACTTCAAGTCTTATTAAATAGTGACCTCCATAAAAAAAAGCACAATGTAATGATGGCTTAAACAAATGCAATTTATCATCCTCCTCACATTGACATTACTTCACCATAGCAAAGCCATCTTAGCAGGGACAGTTTAACTGGCTTAGTGGCCAAGCTGTGAACCCAGAAGAGACTTACACTTGCCTTTGACCACACAACATTCAATTTAGCTAAACTCTCTGTAATAAATTATAGAAATGCATAAAAGGACAATGACTGTGATCTCTTAAGTTGTTCAAAATACAATGTGTGGGTTCTGTTATCAAGTTATGACTAAGGCTTTATCATGCTATGGCTTAACTTGTCAATCTGCATTTTTTTTGTTGTTGGAGGAAGTGAGATACAATGGCAAATTCACAAATTCAGACTGGCAAATTCACAAATTTACTTCTCTAAAATATAACTGAACCTTCACCAAAAAGGGTAATGTGATGAATATGATCATTCTAGTGCTCAAACACACTTTATTGTCTTTACTGCCCTCAAGTCTTTGCATTAAAAACAGAATAGCAGTTCAGAATGACCCATATAGTTTACTGTTCTCCCTGATTCAATACGTCTGATTTGAGTCATGCATGTCTTGATAATAATATAATAAATTGAGGTATGTATAAGCAGAAAGAATGCAGAGTCCTATAGAGCTGTGGTCAGCCAAGTTGAACAACCTTGATTTGAAGTAAAAGGTAATATCTGGTAAGAAGTCATTTTGCCCATGACCCTCAGAATACTGGCCAGCATTTTCCCAGTGTAGCTTTAGTTTAATAATGACCATTATGGTTATAAAAAGTCTGCATTAGCTAAACAATAAATGCACCATATTGGTCAGAACCATCAAACAGGTCATTCAGGAAATTATGTGCCAGCTGGATTTTTATGACTATATTTTCTTATGTAGTATACACTCCAGGTCAATGCTAAGCTAAAGTTGTCTGACATCTCATCCATGGAGTCATGATTTTTATATATATACTATTGACTGGGCTTTTATTGATTGCAGAGAATGTATCACACAAATCATTTTGCACCAAATCAATAAAGAAATCTTGTGGAAAATTTATATTAAAAGACCTTTGTTTGCTTAAGTGAGTTTCAGACAGGGGATATTGAGTGTTTTGCTGATTAATTGAGTTAGCTTAAATTTGATCACTGCAAGCCCATTAAGGAATGCATTCTTAAATCATATTCTGCCATTTATGATTGAAATGAGATTTTCAATGCAATGAGAGGACTGATAAATAAATCATAAGTGCATTTTACTGAGAACACCAAAGAGTATAGTTAGCTCTTATGAAGCAAGGTCTTTCCATCTTCACGTCTCTGCCACTTGGTTCTCATTCTCATAATTTTAGAAGTTTCAGTGCACAACCCACTGATAAATAACCACAGAATTACTGATCATTCATAAGTAATGTCTTTGTTCAAATTTAGTTTACTCAAAAAGTAACATTTGTTTTTGCCTTATTGTACTGTAATAGTCTGTCTGCATGTTTGTACAATATGACTTCGGTGCTATTAATTCATTTTAAGGTCAATCACCTCACTATTGTACTTACAATGATGATTACACAACAAAGAGCAGTTTTTGACAGAATGTCAATCTGTGCCAAACACTGAACAAATCATTAGTTTTGACATGCTACTCAATTAGAAACTAAATGGCACCTAGTGAAAATGTGATGTGAACATATCAATTTTGAACAGTAATCATATACTTGATGCAAAAAGGTCACTTAGGCTTGTAGGTTTTGCTCACTTGGCCACACAGTGCTGAGAGGATGTCTCGCTTCAGTGGCACTGAAGGGCACAGTTCTCAAGGAGGCCACTTTTCTATTTCTATCAGTTGATCATTTCTGTTTAATTACGTGGGGTGGATTTTGGAGTAGATAACAAGCCGTTATCTCTCAGTAAGAAGGATATAAAGGATATCAAAAAGATAAAGTGCCATTCTAGATGCCTAGACTACCAGTGTTTAAATATTTTAATGATCTTTTGTAGGTAATGCTCGCAAAATAAAATGGAAAACACAGAACAAAGGAATGTTGAAATATACAGGGCACAGATTAGTATATTATGCAAATGATGAATTACATTAACCTGCACTGAAAAAGCACTGACAAAATAATCAAAAGGAAGGGTGCAAGAGGCTCCATAGCACACATAATAGCCCAGGGGGATTAAAAGATCATCTGAGTCAAGAGATGTGTCGAACATTACAAAAATCAGAAATGACTAAGAAAGATATACACTTCACAAGTCACTGAGAAAGATGGGAAAGTGACATCTTACTACAAAGTGAAATTTGTTTACTCTTACTGCACTAAATAATTCTAAATATAGTTGACCTCTAATGAATCTTACCAATTTTCTGCATCACACCTCAAAAACATGTGCAGCCTTGGATATACACCAGTCTTCTTGTGAAGTAGGTGCTTGTTAAAGCACAAGGCCCCTTTTTAAACAGAAATAATAAGCTGAGTGAGAAGAAAGTGTTTAGTGAGTGTGCTACATATGGTATGGTAATGGGTGATCAGATGCTTCATTAAGAGCGGATTTATTCAATCAGCTAGCTTGCCTCTTAATTAAAGGAACTAATTATGCTATCGAAGGACTTAGCTGGTGGCTCCAAAAGAGGGTTTGCCAGTATGCTTTCCTCTTTAGCCTTGGTGAAGATGATGACCTTGTGATAACCTGGGTGTTCATCAGTCAAATTACTGTCCCTAGTAATGGTAATGCTAGAGCACTGGAACACTGGGGCCAACTAATCTGTATTCAAATTACACACCTCCAAACTGTAGGGTGGGCTCAGTGGCTATAACTCAGACAACATGCGTGCAGGGAGGAGAGCTTGACAATTCCCGAGAACCCCTCCTGGTCATTCGGACATTATCATACATTTTCCAGGTGTTTCGACAGCCCTTCTGGGGAGCGACTGATATTAGAACATTTTATCGTAAAAACAGTGTGCTGCCTTAATGTTCAGTTTAAATTAATTAATTGCCCGAGTGTAGGAGGAGACTCTGATGGGTGAGGTAGTGCAAGTCTGCATTGAGGTCAAGTTAAAAGCACAGACTTAAGACCGCCTGCGCACTTAAGAACAGGGCCGCAATTAACCAGCTAGCTATGTAGTAAGCAACTTACCTCTACTATGAATGCCTAGCTAACGAGCTAGCTATAAAACTTGCCCCCCACACTCAGCAAAAATTCTAGCAACTTTAATTACCTGGGTAGATAGCGTTAGCTTTATCTCTGTCCACTGACTCAATATTAATAATAAACATAATTAACCCTAAACGTTAATATAAATGTTTAGCTAACTGTTTTCAAACCGTTTAGGTAGCTAGCTACATTGTTAAGAGTTCTCCAAAAAATTCAGACAAAAACATGAAGCAATAAGCAAGCTAGCTGACTACATATTTCATTTAAAATATATAACTTAGCTAGGTAAACATGTTAAGATTAGCAGCATGGTAATGATAGCTACTTTGGTTTAGTCCTGATTTTTATCTTAGCAGTATTAGACAATTAACGTAAGCTAATCATTTACATTCATTTTTATTTACTTCATACTACCAGTAACAAAATGGCTCTAAGCTTTAGCCACCTTAATGTTTAGCGTCCTAAAATATCGGAATCGGTAGAATAGACCGCTTTTACACTCACTCTAAATCAGAACCGTGCAGATCTTAAAAAACAAAGATGTAGTATAAAACTGAAACGTTTCCAACTAAACACTTTATCATTTAAAATAAAACAGCACATTGCAAAATGCAACCCCCAAATAAAAACTTAGCAGTCTCAGTGCAACGTTTTTCAGGGCAGAAATAAAATGCTGCATAGTGTTTTGTCGCCATCTTCTGAACAGTCCTGGCATTATAAATATTTTACATTTGAACACATGCTTTCTAGAATAAACTAGGAAAATACATACTTAAAATGCCAAGCGTAATATGTTAAATAAATTAAATTGTGTTTAACGCCAAGTATGAGTAAAGATGTGTAATTCCAGTTGTGCCTATTTAAAACTGCTTGGTGTCTTTCCTTATTAACAAACCTGTATCTTTCTCCCCGAAGAGCAAAAAGCATTTTTTTTGTTTGTTTATTATATTAGGATATAAAGGCAATTTGGAGAGTTCAGTCGTTTTTCCTTTTGTGGATGAAGTAACTATTTATTTACTGATTTATTCAATAAATGTATTTATTCAAAAAAACAAAACAGCAACAAAAACACTGAATATCTGCAAAATTAACCGAAAGACAGAAAAACAAGATACAACAAACACAAAAATAAACAGTGACTTAAGATGTTACTCATTGCTATGTTACTCATTTATTTTCATTAATTTCTAAAATGTTTTAGTCGTTGCTTTTATGCTTGAGAAAGTACTGGATGGAGACAGCGGGAAAGTAAATGTTGACCACTATGTACTTTTTAGCCTAAATGGATAGCTAATTAAGGGGGTATTTCACCGTGTAATACGTGAAAACACACTTGCCAGACATGTTACGTGATAGATCAGATCAGCCCATCTTATCCAGTTCGTTGTTTTCGTATGAAGTTTTCTTATGGCCACAGAATTCCAAAATGATGAGCAAATACAATTACCTGGATATTAAGATATGATAACTTATCCTGTCTTTATCAGCCACCCTTGTATATTATATATTTTATATAAAATTATATAAATTTTTACTGTGTAATTTCTAATAATGCTCTACTTGGTCAGCACTAAACACATATTTACATTTAAAAATAAAACTAAAATATTCCACATAATTTGAAAGACCTGTGGGTGACAGTTCTGAAACTAGTTGAGGCAGCTGGAAGTTATGCAAATACTCTGGTCATTTTTCAGTGGTCTGAAAATATATTTTTACATTCCACTGCACATTACATAACTTGAGAGCGTCATACTAAAATAGTCAGTGTTCTCAAACATGATTTTACAGGCATTTAAATTTCAGCAGAAATGGACATTTCTGGAGAAGTCAACAATTCTACATTATTGTCCAAACTCCAACAGTCTCTGTTCTCATGTAGCTGTTTCAGGGCTCAGATTTAGTGAAGCACTGAAGTCTAGGGATCTTCCAATGACAGCCATTGTGGAGGCGCAAGTCCAGCCACTCCTGCTGGTCCGCTGCCAGGTAGGACTCAGGTAGAGCTGTGGAAACTAGTTTTGGGGTTACAGAGCCTTCCATCTGGGTCAGGGCATGGTGGCATGCTGCTTGGATGTCCATAGTCGCCAAGTCATTGAGGCTACCAGCTGCCTGGTCCACCACCTGAGCTCTGTTTCGACCTTAAAGAACAGAGGTTACAGGTTTGAAACATCTGTGTTGAATGTTTCAACTGCATTTATGTAGAGGTGTGGTTTGTCATACAGGCTGCAATAAGCACAAAGCTATAAATGTAATACACGTACACATGTATTTTGTTTATGAAAATTCCAGAAAATACTACAGAACAATTCTAATGTAAGATAATATATTTGGGATTTGAGCTTTTGTTGAGCTATCTCACAGCAGTTCCTGAAGAGGTGCCATCCTCGCAAGGGCATGTATGGTTTGGCCACAGGTTGCTGAAGCAGGCACACCACGGCACAGTCCACTTGGTGAAAGACACGCAGAGAGAGGAGACTTTGGGGCAGCTCCTCTGTGTGGCTGTACTCAAAACGGATCAAGTCACGGATCAGGTCAAAGTCCTGCTTCAACTGAAGAGCTCCCTGAATACTGACATGGACAAGAAGCTGATGTTAAAGGTATTCCCGCATTTTGGGGTCAATTTACTGATGCACATTACTTAATCACTGGTGAGATTAGTCCAAGGCTGGCATTAAGTGACTACAGTGTCAATACAGAAAGCAGAAAACATTAAGTAAAAAGCTTTCTATCACCATGCACAAAACATGTCCACCAACCTGAACTGAATTTTTTGTTTGAGGATGTGTTCCATCCAGGCCTCCATGAAAGCAGTTACAGCCTGCACCAGGGCTGGAATGCGATCCTCATCAGGTAGAGGCCTCACTCCTTCAAACACTTGGCCAATCACACTTTGAGCTGCAGAGGCTGCATAATCACTTGGGCTGCTAGGCAACTCTAAAAATGCAAATCATTAAACATGAAGGAAGTACTTATGAAAAACAAGTCATTAAGAAGCATACATATGTAACTATTAAAATTGAAATATGTAACTCTCAAATTGAAATCTGCTTACTGACCTCTTTTGTAGTTAACTCTCCAGTGTTTTGCAGATGGCATTGTTTGCTCAAAAATCTCTACTGACATTTTCTTTAGATCTTTTGAAAAGTTCTTCAGAGCAAGGTCAGAAAAGGCCTGTGATATTAAAAATATATATTATATACACAAACAGTGCCTTACAAAAGTATGCAGCCCCCAAAGACATTCTTCTTGTTTACAAAAGAAACATATTGTTCCAGATTTGAAGTGCAAATCAATAGGTTCTTAAAGAAATCAGGCAACATTCATTATTTGTCAGAAGATATTGCAGATGCTTACATAAGTATTCAACCCCTGCTATAATATAATAACAGTTATAACTGTGCTACTGCTATAACAGCTTTAAATATGTTGCAATTTGAACCAGCTCTGCACAAGTTTTGGAAGGGATTTTCACCAATTATTCCTGGCTGATCGCCACAAGTGCCACAGATTCTCGATTGGACTGATATCTGAACTTTGACTTTGCCATTGTGGAACATTCAACTTTTTTGTTCAACCATTCCTATGCTGCTTTGGCATTGTGTTTGATATCCTCCAGGGATTAGTTTCCTCCAAGGATTAGTTTTTTTAGTAGACTGAAGCAGGTCAGATTGCAGGATTGCAAGAAGCAAGAAGGGGTGTGTTTGGTATACACATTTTGGACATTTTTGTTTAATCTGAAAACAAAAACCTATTTTATATTTAGCTGGGTCAATTCAATGCTTTCTGGTTAACTCCAGATGTCTTCTGATATGTTTTCTATAGAGTACTGGCCAGTGATAACTTGTAATTAGCTCTTAATATCATTGACTGGTGTACCATCACTCTAGTCTTACCCTTTAACTAATTCGAAGTCACTGGCCTCTCTGTGGCTTCCCTTACAAGCCCCCTTCTTGCTCTGATGGTAAGTTGTGTGGGATGGTTGGTATGATGAAGCTTCCATTTCTTTACAATTGTTAAAGACTTGTTTTAAGGTTTGTTATGTCTACATGTATGATATTTACGTCTCATTTTGGTAATTGTGTGCTTCCTGATTAATGTTTTTTATGTCCTATGATTGCTATGCTTCCTAGAACTTGGTTAAGGCACTCTACTAAAAACATGCTCAACAGCCATTTTATTAGGAACACCAATACATCTGCTCATTTATACAAGTTTCAGGTAATGTTCAAATCAAACATTAGAATGGGGAAAATGTAATATGAGTGACTTTGACCATGTTTAGTTGTTGGTGCTGTTACGAGTATTTCAAAAACTGCAGATCTAGAGTTTTTTTGAGCCCAACCATCTCTAGAGTTTGAAGACAATATCAGAGGAGACTAGATTTGTTCAAATTGGCTAAGTTTACAATAACTACAATAATCCATCTTTACATAAAGAAAAGTATCTAAGAATATACAACACATTAACCATTAAGGGGGATGGGCTACAGCAGCAGAAGACCACATTGGGTTACATTCCTTTCAGACAAGAACAGGAATCTGAAGCTGCATTGGATATAGCTCACTGGATATAATGCTCACTGCATTTGGAAAGGCGAAAATTGGGAGAACATACAGTGGGGGAAAAAGTATTTAGTCAGTCACCAATTGTGCAAGTTCTCCCACTTAAAAAGACGAGAGAGGCCTGTTATTGACATCATGGATAGACCTCAACTATGAGAGACAAAATGAGAAAAAAATTCAGAAAATCACTGTCTGATTTTTAAATAATTTATTTGCAAATAATGGTGGAAAATAAGTATTTGGTCAATAACAAAAGTTCATCTCAATACTTTGTTATATCTCCTTTGTTGGCAATGACAGAGGTCAAACATTTTCTGCAAGTCTTCACAAGGCTGGCACACACCATTGCTGGTATGTTGGCCCATTCCTCCATGCAGATCTCCTCTAGAGAAGTAATGTTTTGGGGCTGTCGGCGAGCAACACGGACTTTCAACTCCCTCCAAAGGTTTTCTATGGGGTTGAGATCTGGAGACTGGCTAGGCCACTCCAGGACCTCGAAATGCTTTTTACGAAGCCACTCCTTTGTTACCCTGGCAGTGTGCTTGGGATCATTGTCATGCTGAAATACCCAGCCACGTTTCATCTTCAATGCCCCTGCTGATGGAAGGAGGTTTACACCAAAATCTCACAATACATGGCCCCGTTCATTCTTTCATGTACACAGATCAGTCGTCCTGGTCCCTTTGCAGAGAAACAGCTCCAAAGCATGATGTTGCCACCCCCATGCTTCACAGTAGGTATGGTGTTCTTTGGATGCAACTCAGCATTCACTCTCC
>JAOYMR010000009.1:12180948-12191938 GCA_025802075.1 Tenebrosternarchus preto | reverse complement strand
ACAGGCCTCTCTCATCTTTTTAAGTGGGAGAACTTGCACAATTGGTGACTGACTAAATACTTTTTTCCCCACTGTAAATCTTGATTTATGCTATGATATGGAGACAACATTTTCAGAATTTCAAACAAACAGCATGAATCCATTAACCAAGCCTGTCTTGTGTCGACAGCTTAGCCTGTTGGTGCTGATATAATTGTGAGGGTAATGTTCTCGTGGCACTACAAGTTCTTTGAAGATTTCTAGGTTATGGGCAGTATATTATCAACCAAAACTACAATTGCTGAACACTGAGATCATCTCACTTGTAATTGGAAGACTGCCCATGTCAGCTGCTGTCCAAGCTGCATAAGAGGTTGTCCTGCACCTTCACCCACAGATTCTAGCTGCTGTACCAAACTTTGCGCAGTTCCCCTGAGAACCTTCAAATGTAGATAAGCAAAATCAAAATGCATAATTTTCATTTATTGTTACAAAATATAATATTTAAAAAAGTCATAAAATATAACCAATCTAAAAATGTTACCAATATAAAAAAAGTCATCCATACCTTTAGGTCTCCTTGTGTGACCAGCAAGAACTTAGCAAGAGACCATGAGGCCAGAAATTGGTATGCCTTACTCATAACCCACAACATAGAAGATTGGATAGTGGCTATGGTCCTGCATAGCAACCCAAAGTGGTACCAACTAAGGCTTCTGGCTCCTTCTCACAAGAGAAAAATAAACATGATACATTGTAACAAAAAGATTCAACAAGATGACTGAATTTGTTATCTTTTCTTGTCAAATACTTTTTTACTTAGATTTTTTACCAATTTTTACACAAACTGCCTGGAAACAATAAGGAAAAAACAGCAAAATAATACTGCCTGTAATATAAAAGTATAACCATATTGCAACGTGCAGGAAATGCATTATACATTTGTTGTTCTCTTGAGGTCTAAATAAAACAGGGACTATCCATTAGAGAGAACAGGAACAAAGTAGAGATGAGTACCTGAGTCAGGGTCTGGGGTTTGCAGCAGCTGGAGCACAGAGAAGAGAGGAGCAAAGTGGCAGAGCATAACGTCTATAGTAGCAGTTGTTGTAGTGGACCTCTTCAGGCTGGCTATGGGTAAGCACTTGTCTGTTAGTCCCAAACCCAGTGAAGCACACAACACTGCAACACGCAAACACACATGCAAGATTTCCAATTGTCAACAAATCGGTATATTTCATCAGTACAAATAATATTGGCAAAACATGCATAGGAAAACTGTGTATACATTAACTATAGGAATCTGTCATGAGATGACATACGGGTCATTAAAGCACCTCAGTTTCTAGTTTTTTTAACTAAGAATATAGGAAGTAATTCTTGCAATTACATTTAAATTAACACACTTCACAGATGTCAAAACAATGCCAATTTCAGTTTAAATCTAATATACAAATCACCATCATCTCACAATGACATCATAAACATGTGTCACACAAAGCTTAATACAATTTAATTCACATTTCAGTAAAGCTTTTTCTATTCCGAATTAACTTACTTTCATCCCAGTGCATGAAAGCTGCAGTAGATAAAATATGGGAGCAGAATTTATTGAAGACCTCTTTACATTCTTCTGGAATGTGTTCTGAAAACAACAGGTATAAATCCGAAATGATTATATACTTTCTTATTCCTAATTTATTTTGTGTACTTCATAATTAATATGTATGATTTGTAAATAAATTTTCTTACTTTCTTTACAAGTATGCTTCAGCCATCTGACCAAGAGGAACATCATGGGATAATTCCACTGGTTCACACCACCCAAAACAGAGTTATCAGACTGGTAATAAAATTGCCAAACAGCTGCTTTGCCAAAGTCTCTCCACAGAGTGTCCTTGTATTGAGAGAAAAGCTCCATACATGTATCAGACTTGCTCAGGTCCAGCAACTGCATAGCATTATGTCTATTGGAGGCCATTCTGGGTGTTTTCAAAAGTCTTTCCTCTTCTACACTGGCTTGGCGGCTCCTCTCCTGAGGACATCTTACACTGTCAGTCCTGCCTAAATTACATTTTTTGGGAACATGTGGTGCTAAAAGGTCTGTGGAGGACACTAAAACTTGAAAGAGCATTTCTAGATATTCTCTGTCACCATGAATAAATGTGGGAAATGGCAAACTGGAAGATGAAAAACTGTGGAATGGCTTCTTGTGGGGATTTTCAGGAACAGCCTCAAATAAATCCTTGTCTATAGCTAGATCTAGACTAAGCACTGAAGGCTTAACAGGGGAATCAGAGTATTTCAAGCATCCCCATTGTTTGCTATGCTGACCTGCAAGAGAAAGTAAGTCAATCTGCTGACAAGTCCAGTTGTAAAATTGCTCAGCTGCAATCTGTGCTCTTCGGTGCGCCAGAATTCTCATCAACCGTTGTAACGGATATGGGGCTGGTCTGGACAAGCTTGGACTATTCCAAGAACAATCAAGGCGCAATAAAGCCTGAAAGGTACAGTCCACATCTACATGCTGAGACCTCCAGGACACCACAGTACGGTTATATAATTCCATTGAACACAGCAAATCCTCAAAGGCATCTCTGGATCCCTGTTCCAGCTGGCCAACAGCTAGAGCTAACAAGACAGTGTTAATGCAGTCCTCTGTCAGCAGCAAAGCCTGTAGGGCCAGCAACCAAAAAGCTCTCTGCATGGAGCTTAGTAACTGTGTGCGACTGAAAAGAACAAATCGCAAGGAGGGTTCAGAGTGCACTTTAGCCCACAGCAAGTCCCAGTGACTAACATGGAGCTGCAGTTCTTCACAAATAGCTCTAAAGCTTAGGTTCAAAACAAAGTTGGACTGTTCTGATACTTCACTCCTGTCCAACAATAAGAAACGGTCTTCCTCCAACATGTTGCCCAGTCGTTTGACAAAGCTGTTGGCCATTTGACACCTGCAACTGTACTCATGGAGGAAAAGAAGCAGAGTCCGTTGTTCATAAAGGTTCTGGAGCTGCCCATAGTGCTGGCTAATGGTTGCTGCCTGAGGGTGGTGGAAAAAGTCTGGCTCTGTTGAAGTTGAGAGACCTGTAAAGCATCCTCGCAGGCTGCCTCCTGGTCCATGCAGTACATAGCACTGAGAACTTAGACTAAGTAAAGATTTCTTGAGTAAGTGGAGGTGCAGGGATGAGCATGAAGTGAGATTCTTCAATGCCACAAATTCATCCTCATTTGCATAGTCCCTGTGTTCATCTTTTTGTCTCGCAAGCCATTTAAGACAAGGGTTAAAGTCAATCCAAAACAAAGCCTCTTTCTCCTTTAAGGACTTGGAAAATGAGCCCTGGTGTTGGGATCCTGAGGATATACAGGGAGTTTGTGTTATGAATTCCTCCAGAACTGTGTCATGATACACAGAATTCAACAATTTGGTTTCACAGGCTGCATATGACTAAACATCACATATCAACCAAAAGAGAAAAAGACAAAATACATTTTATACAAATGATTGCATCAATAAACACTATTTTACAACTTTTATCCTGACTGTGCAAGAATTCTAAATACATATCAAATGAAAGCTGCAGAGGTCAACAAATGTGTCTTTTCTAAACATGTGAATTCTCTCATTACAAATCATAAGTAAAACTGAAACAGTGGACAACAATAAGTACAACATTAAGTAAGACTTTAAATAAAACTACTTAAGTATTCCCAGAAAGCAAATGTGCAGTTGTACTGGAAATGTTATGTTAGAGTTCACCAAAAACTTACCATCATTCTTGGCCCTCCAATAATCAGAAAATATTTTATTAATACCTGGCTTTCTCTGTGATAAAAATGATATGAAGACAATTTAAAAGAAACAGTCACAAATGTGCTGAAATGTTTTGGCATAATTCTTCATATCTTAAAATCTATCACCCAATATCCTTAAACTAAATTTATTTTACTAAATTTTGGTCAGGTTTGTCAATGAAAAATAATATTTTAAAGGTTTTGTCAATGAAAATTTCCCAAAACTAGCAGAGACAGCTGTGGCTACACTTAAAAAAACCTCACCATGGTTCTCATATGCTATGACTAACCATATGAACAGCAATAACATTAGTTAGACACATTACACACTGAATGGGACCACAGCCTTGGAATCAATTCAAATAACTAATAAGTTTTTTACTTGTAAATTTAACCCCCACCCCCTCCGTTTTTTAAAGAATGTTTTAGACATAGAGCCCTCCCCTCCACAATGCAATGTATCACTCAAATGCATTCAACATACTTCCAGCCATAAAGCTTCATGACAGATTTTAAAATATTTAACATTTTTGCACCAAATCCAATCTGGAACTAGGGGGTGAGCTAGAGCATATGCCATTCTGGTAAGAAATAACACCTCATTCACATATGATATAGAGAAAACAGTTTCAGCCCCTTTTAGAGGATGAATGCAATAATGGAACTTCAGCCACTGGCTTCTAAACATTTGAAATTATGGATAATAAAATAACCTGTTCATCATAGTCTTGGTGCCCCTCGTCACTGTTGTCAGTTACTGTAGATTGCTTTGTTCTGTCTAAATGGATTGAAAATATGGTACAAGTCAGGGTCTGATCAGAAGAACGTGTCTTTACATGGGAGGTATACCAGGCTACTGAATATTCAAAGTCAAATGATTTCTAGTAAATTAATAAATAAAAGAAGTAATGAAAGAAAACTGAACATATATAGTTCCAGATATGATAATTATGCAAACACTAAAGCTGGCGTATTACTTCTAGATTTACTGTCAACGCTTAGTGTCTTTGACAGGACTTGCACTACGGAGTGATTAACCCTAGTTAACGTTGCGGAAAACCTACAAAAGTCGTGTGTGGCTTATTAAAGATCACAGAGTCACAATCCTTTACTTATCTAAGCAGACAAATACTGCTTGTGAATTTAAGGTAATCTCTCACCTGCAACAGAATCATCTGCTTGGCCATTCTTGTCGGGGTCATCCTCATTTTCTACAATATGTGAGCTACTAGCAATCTGAGGCATCCTTTCAGCCAGTTTTCACATTTTTTACAGCAGACAGAAATATTGCACATTTCCTTTCGCCATGGTTAACTATAAACTTACACTACAGTCTTTTTCATGAACATATTTTTGTATGGTAAGCACCACGTCAGTTTTTTTCTATAGACAGTGTACATTTGGTAAGATACTGGTAAACTCGCTAGATAGCTAACAATTTAAAATGCTAGTTAGCTAACCTAGCTAGCTACTTAGCCTGTTTTGTATAACCGTACATACAGGATACATCTGGCAGCCTATTATATATTGTTTACAACTGTTATCAGCACACGACCTAGCTACCGAACACTAGCAAGCTGGATATGTATCAATTACGCAACACAGCTAGCTAGCTGACTGACTACCAATCTACTGTTTTTTATGCAACTTAGGCTAAATAGGCTAGTTTACCTACTAGCATTAGCTAGGTCCGATAGTAAAAGACCTGGGTGGCTAGCTAGCTATGTTGCGTTAATCAAAGCAATGTCCCCAACTTCATTCACCAGCTGTAGTCTACGGTCAGCAATGTAACACTTGCCGAAAGTTGGGTCATCACCTGCTAATTTTGGGGTGATCAAACCTGCCTAATTTAGTGCATTGCCCACTAATCAAAATTAAGAAATCCCTCACGAACATTTGCTAGCCAAGTATACAGCAAAATCTTCCTAACATGAGATGAAGGAAACATCCAATGCTAAAAGGGGGTTGTTTGGTTAGCCTGGGTGGAGCTTGGAGATGTGAGTGGAACACTGACTTGAAGTTTTATTTTAAAAAATCATATAGGTAAGTCATTGTTATCTCGTTTTTTGTTTTTCAACACATTTCTGCAGTTAATACAGCCCGAACCGCTTAACGTACAGATACCGTTCAAAGGTGTCGGCTCTGAGACCTGTGCTGTATTTTTGGAGTCGATCGGAATTGAATAAAATTAAGATTAAAAAATTTATCTCCCCCTCCTCCCACATTAAAACGAATGGCGGAATTTTCCCCCAATTTTTCTGTGTTTAATCTGACATTTTTGTCTCAATCCACACAAAATTACACATAAAATCATCTTCAAAGTGTGCGCTCTCTCACCATTTCAGATAAGCCACAACTTATATATTTTCTGAATTATGACACTTTGTTCGGAGGGTGCGAATCGGACTCAAACAAGGCTTGTCAACTAAGAGCTGCATATTAAAAGTGACAGTTAATTTGTATGACTTCCCCATCCCCCCACACATACATCTCTCTCTCTCACATGCATGACACGGGCAGATGCAGACATATACCTAAGGTCTTGTTCAACAGCACAGAAACACACACTAATCCATACTCACAGTCACATACACACACACACACTTGCAGCTCTTTTCAAGCACTATGTATTTCCTTCAGGAAATGCAAATCTAGTTTTTACTATGCTGTTACAAGAACATTTTGAACAAATCCCTCTGAGCATTTGCAAATGTTTTTATTAAAGGTTTTTAAAAATACAAAAACTATGCCTTGCCTATATGTAGTGAACAAAGATTGAAAACAGGAAAACTGGCCTTCCCATTTAAATGTATTTATTTCAAAAACAGTCCTAATAAAATACCCAAGTAAACATTTTACCAGAACACTTCTGCACAAGATAAAAACAGAAACAATAAACATTTAAAATGATTACACAATGCTTTAAACTGAACTCTTGATATGCAAGAATAAAGAACTACTAATGAGCCATTTTTATAACTAACGTAAAAAATAAAGTTTCTTCAAATGTCCAAGTTTCATTTACAAAAAGAAAAAAAAAGATGGCATAAAATGAGCGGATGGGTTCCAATAAAGTATTCAAAAATGCAGAAAAGCATCTACAACATTTAGACTGGTGAAACAGAAAGATGATTTTCTCTTGCATTATTAGCAGCAGTAAATGGAGTTAGGCCATGTAAAGCCCATCTATCTTCATCATCTTGCTGGGGGTTCCTCTGCATGAGACCTACAACAAAATTTACAATTATTAACTAGCAATTGCACCAAAAACTAACAAAACACTATTTTAGCTAAAGAAAACATATTTTGCAATAACATCATATATAGTGTTATTTCATAACATTTATTTGATTAACAATTATAACATTAAAAAGGACAGTATGGGATTGTGTGTGCAAATACATGTCATAGCAATGCACTTATACCCCTTTTAAGAAAAGTAACTACACAATTATAAACCATAACAGGTCTGTAGAAGCAAGTCACCTCATGCAAAGATGATGAAGCACTACTGGATTTTGGGTATTGCGTTTCTGTTTCAGGAATTCCTGAGCGCTCAAAATCCAAATCCATGATCTCACCTAAATCAATCCCCTCTCTGAACAAGGAACACAGAATATCATTTGCTCACATTATTTAGGTCAACATTAGTAGCAGTTTTTCTTGACTTAACGACAAAATGTATTGTATTTAAGGAAAGAAAGAAAACAACAAATGGCTTAATTTTACACTCAACTGAAAACGAAAGTCAAGGTATTTCACTGTAACTGTAGTCAAAGATTAAGTTTTATCTTTACACTGGGGGTTGCCATGTGCTCATTTGCATTTAAAGATTTTACATTCTATTTTACAATTTTGAAAATGTAAAACGGACATTTGCATACACACACTGCTGTAAAACATACACAGGTTGCAGGTCAGTGCCGTCTTGTGCAGGGGGGTCCCATGCATGAAGTTTGACCTTCCACAGTTTTATCTGCTGGTCCCAAGAGCGACGGCTATATTTCTTAAATTTGTTGGGTGTTCTAGGATGAATCCCTGGTTGTCTCAAGTGCCTTAAAGGTGTGAAGCAGATATTCTAAATATGCACATATTCTTTTAATGTACTTTTTAAAGTAAAATTAATCATAATGCCAATCATACATATTGTCTTGAACTCACTTAGGCACTTCTTTGATGTATCTGTCATAAGCAAGAGTGTTCTTCCCATAATTGATCTGCTTCTGTCTCCTCATCAGCACAGTCTCATCCGTCTCAATATCACCTGGTGCTGGGGAGTCTCTTGAATCTTGGGAATCTGAACTACAGACAGAAAGGAAGACTTACAGGCAACAGCACAGGAAACACTTGAAACAATGGACATTAATAATTCAACAACAAACCTTCCAGATGAGGTTTTTCTCTCTCTTTGAACAAATTCTCCCGCCAGTATCCTTCGTCTATAACTAAAACATCAAAAAACACATAATTAGCAGCTCATCAAGGAAATGCATCAATGCTATCTATTAGTGAGGTTTAAGGCTGAAGTTGAACAGTTTTGCCAACACTTCAGATTAAAAAAATTAAACGTGGAAACTGACCGCTGTATGTCACGACGGACACTGGTGCGCATTTCATCAGCCTCAACTTCATCTCCCCAGTTTCTTATTCTTGACACAGTTCCTTCACTCTCAGGGGTGGTAAAACTGTACATGAGGGAAAAAGAATCAGCACTGCCCTCAGTCAAAGCACCATTAGGACTTTGTGGGTGTCCAGACAAATTTAGACATTATGAATGTAGCTCATTGAACAACAATTTTCTACCGACACATCACTGACATGAGCATAATCTTATCCACGTTAAAACTTTAAATTATACTACAAAACTGATCCCACCCCTCAACACATACAAAAGTTCTTTTTCTTTACCTCTCTGGCCTCTGTAAACTGGACCTGTTGCCTTCTCTGTCAGAGTTACTAGTTGACTCTATTTCGCTATTTGATCTTCTTACACACCCATCAGCTCCACGTTTCCTGCAATGCGACCATCTTGAAACCTCTTTGTTCCTAGTAGAATTACACAAATATGTATTTAAACTGATAAACAACAATAGAAGCTTAAATATTTGGCAACATAATGAGCAAAGACGGTTACTGCACACTGCTGATCACAAACCAGTACCAACTAACCGGGATCGTTTTCAACAACAAAATACATTTATTTGCATGTTAACATATTAGGCTAGCTAATATCCCTGAGCATTAGCTAGCTAGCAAGCATTTTATAGATTGGGCGCCAAAGTGCAAGGGCTGTGCATTCCAAATGACGATACAAGCTAAAGTTAGTTAGCTAAGCAACCAGTTACTGTTTTTCTAAAAGAGATATTATATATTAGCTAGCTAGAAACATTAAACAACTTTCATAGGCCTTCCGATTATGGTGTTACAGTGTCTTGGTGATACAATGTATTTAGTGGACGAGTTTTAGCTAACTAAGTTGCTTTAGCGTCAGTTCATCATAGAGGACCATGCCAACATAGATAATTTGTTACTGATTTTTTTTCTTTTCGACAAATATGGGTATTTTGGCTAAATAACACTTTAATATAGCTAACTAGAATTATGTCACATGGGTCTGCTAACCAGCTAGTTAGATAGCTAGCTGTGGCTTGAAAATATAGCAACTGTTCTTGTGGTATCTGAATAATGTTTGCAAGAGAAATATAAAATTAAATGGAAAGTAATATAGCTTGATAGCTAATACTGAGATTACTATGTACATTATTAGCTGGTTAACAAACTGGCGGCTTTGTGAAACTTGCATCTAACTGAATGGCGCGTCTCGGCGTTATTCTCGAGGAAGCAAATACGAGATATATTTTCTCTACATTTACCACAAGTTGAACTTTTCAAGATGTACCTAACTTACCTGCTTTCGTCTGTCCTTCTTTCGTCGTCTATGTATTTATGATGGTATGACATTTCCTTTGCCAGAGATCCGACTAGATGAAAACCTTCAGATTTTGATAAACCGCGCCACTGTTCTGCCGGGATCAAAACAGTGAGGTCATAAGACACCAAAACAGGATTATGGGTAAACCGGGACGGACGGACGGACGGACGGACAGACACACTCACTCACCGCCCCCCTCCCTCTCTCTCTCTCTCGTTTCTGTGAATATATAGTATTTGATATGGCTAACTTGCGCAATGTAATCTATTTATTTTTTCTTGGTAAATATTTTGTCCATAAAATTAGATTTACTAATAAAGCCACAATTTTCCATTTATTTATTATAACTGATTTTCACAGTTGTCTCATCCATTCAAAATGTTTTTAAAATGCAGATAAAGTGCACCCTGAAATGTTTCAATTTGTTTGAAAAAAATAATTTGACTTGTGAAATATGTTATTTTGTAAACGATTACAAACAATTATATGTATCCGTCTATGAAGTGACATGCAACAACGATGTAACATAATGCTTGTTCGTTATTTCATATGAATACGTGCAGGAAATTATGCATTTGATATTCCAGGAATATAGTGCCAGAACGTTATAAATTTTTACTAGGTCTACATTTAGAATGACTCGATTACTAAACAATTGGTAATTACTACAATGATTAGAAAAACAGAATAGTGAATCAAATGTATATATAACTGAATTAACTGCGTATCCTTAACCTTTTGTCAGTGACATAAACCTCGCGTAAACTCCAAACTGGGCAGCGCAGTACAAATGACATGAAGTGTTAGTATCATGTACGGTTATATGGAAAGCCAAAGAAATCAATATTCGCCTTATTTATAAAACGGCAAGAATGTGGCGTTTTGAAAGCTTTTGTGCCGCAAAATACGCAGATGTAATTCACTACGCCCTTAAATACGTCACAAAAACGATCAATGATGCGGTCGATAAAATGTTAGTTTAAAACACTTAAACCAAGTGTGTTGATTTTTCTTCGTCCACTAGCTCACATACAGTGTCAGACCAAATCTTGTGCTGATCTTATCGGCTATTCAAATGATAGCATTTATGTATTTTTGGTATTACCAGTGTAGCGTAAAATAATCAGAACATGAGCCAACAAGAAGGTCCGGGTGAAAATAAAGGTGAAATCTTTATTAGAAACCACACAGGGCATACAATAAAGGAGTTGCCTCAGAACAACTTTGACCAGTAGTCCCCTATTTTTACACCTTTCCTGTCTTATCAGGGCCTCAACCAATTATATTTTTCTG
>JAOYMR010000009.1:12113501-12135714 GCA_025802075.1 Tenebrosternarchus preto | reverse complement strand
ACACCAATCTTTCTATAACTTTTTTTTTTTTTTTTTTTGTTTTTTTGGTTAAAACAATAAATTGGTTTTTAACCCCCCCCCCCCCCCTTTTTTTTTTTTTTTTTTTTTTTTTTTTCTTTCCCCATTTCCCCTTTCTGCCCCCTCTCACTCCTTCTGCTTCTCTCTGTGTAAACACTGTGCTGGTCAGTCAGTGATCCTCCATACACAAGAAGAAAGGCTGGGTCCTTCCATGACTCAACAGTGGGGGAATCTTTAAAACTGCTGTTCTGGCATGCTTTTCCTTTAGTGTTACGGGGGGATAATGCTGGCTCGGTCTTAAAAATTTAAAAAAGGAAAAACGAGCAAAAAAACAACCTACAATGGACTGCTATGAAGTTAGTGATGAAGTTTGCTGTGCTAAAAATGAGATGGCTTCCAAATCCAACATGTTTCTGATTTGTTCACTTAAGTGTTCATTCACACCTCCCCAAAAGGCGAAGAGCATCCCTTTGGTTTACACTGCAGATTTGCATTTTCCACCCATGAAAGAGAGTCCCCACTTACGCAGGCCAGTATGGTGTCCTGCTGTGTAATGGTGGATCTGTGGGAGATTGAGGTAGAGAACAGAGAGATCTCTCCTCGTTGGTTAGAAGCCCTCTTATTTGATGCCACAGGGGGGAGGAGTAGGGAGGAGCTGCAGGGTGCATCCCAACATCAGCTCCGTTGCTCTGACCCCCCGCGCGCTTGCTCAGGGCCCGTGGAGTGCGCGCGCTCAGAGCTGCCTGCCTGACCCTCCAGCCAAGCCTAAAGATGCTCTTCAAGGGCTCCACAGTGCCTTAGCAAGTAATCAGCCCCCTGTCATTTCTTAGTTATCCACTGTTACTTTCTTCCTTTGTATTTAACTGCAGAACTAAATGCTAAATGGCATTGGGGAGGTTTTGTGTTTTTTTTGTGTGACTGTGATGTTAGCCCTGGGCTGTGCCAGGCAGGCAGCTCCCTATTTGCACTCCACTGCACGCGGCAGACGCGATAAGAGAGAAGGAAATACACATGCGCAGCACAAGCATTGACCTCTTTATTTCAGAGCTGTGGAGGCTTCTAGATACAAATCATTAAACCGCAGGCTTTTTTCTTTACCCATTGGCCAGGATTCAAGAAGGCAGGACAGGATAAAGCAAACAATGTATTATACCATGTAAACAAGCAATGTAAAAAAATAAAGAGAAGAATCAATGATTATTTTTTCCCCCCACTTTTGTCTCTTCAAATATGATTAATGTTATGATTACTATATGCCAAAAGAAATGTGTTCAGTTCATTTGGGCAAGATCAAGCCAGTTAGCCTCCCTCTTTTTTCTATATTTGATATTGTATGAATAAAATTAGAAACATTTCTATGTGAAATACAAAGCCTTTCTTCTCTCGTCCCCCTACAAGCATTTTTTATCACTTTGAAAATTGAGATCTTGTACATTGCATGAATGAAGATTTAAGTAGGTTATTTTATTACGTTTTTTGTTTGTTTTTATGAATATATTTTTTTAAATCCATTTACAAAAAATGTATTGATTGCCAACTTTTACTAACGCTCTTGTTTTCTTATTTTGTCTCTTTTGGTTTTTTCCACCACTGATATTGTTATTTAGAAGGTTTCAGGTGGGTGACACTATTCCTGCGTAGGTGCGGTCTGACGGACAGGAACACTAGGGCAGCATCAGTCCTCTCCTCTTCTTCCAGCTGCGGCCGCCCCCCCAGACAAAGTCCAAAAATATGGTAACGGGTTTGTAACTGCCAACAAAAGAAAAAAAAATGCTTCTTCATACCTGAGTTCCTCTTGTCTTGTGGCTACCTTTTGAAGAACAAAGAAAACAACAAAGGAAAATGTAATTGAAAGAAAAAGTATTATATCCAATTCCTTTGTACAACTTAACATCAGCAAAGCAAGTAATTAAAAGAAACATGGATTGGATGCAGTAAGCAAACAAAAACACAGTAAGAACCCTCTAACTCTTACTTGTTAATTATTTTTTCCTGTTTTGATTTTATCTTTTTTTTTTCCTCTTTGATTTGGAGTTGCAGCGTTCTGCTGAGCAGATGATGCGCTGTGAGTCTGCAGCGACGCAAGGGCTGCGCAGCGTCAAAATGCCCTCGGGACGCAACGCAAAAGACGCGCCTGCGCGCAACACATGCCCCTCCCCCTACCCTCAGCCCGAGGACTGCAGAACCGCCTGCCCGCTCTGCCAGCGTGGCACCCAGCGGGCCCCCAGCCCAGCGCAGGACACCATTGACAGCTACCTGTAATGTTATATGGCTGTATTACAGCCTTTGTATCCCCATCAAAATCAAGGGCGATTGGACATTGGCCCCTGTTGTGTTCCTGAAGGGTGGTGAGTTTCGAGGAGTGTGCCAGTCTGGTGGGGTCTGGAGCGCCTGGGTCTTAAGGTCTGCAGTCCACACTGAGCTGGAGTCAGCGCTAGCAAAAGCGGCGAGCAGCTGTGGCGCAAGCGGCAACCGCAGCACGATGTCACACAGTGGGCGCCTGCGCGGCTTGAGCGCTCGCATTACAGGGATCTCCATCTACACCCTGCACAGGCATTTAAGGTTGTGACTGCAGGCTGGTTCAACACGTTTAAGGATTTTTTAATGTGAATTCATGTCATAGACTTTACTGTTCTAATGTTATGAATCAGTTAGTGAGTCTTTTATAATGTCTCATGCTGTTTTACACTGCTGAGACCATAACTGAAGAATGTCAGTGGGAGTGTAGGTGCTGGTCGGATTTGCGCAGCGCAGGAAAAAGCGTGCAGCTTAGCGCGGCAGAGCAGCGCGCCAGCGAGCCCACGCAGTAGACTCACTTTTTGCTTTTTGGAGATCAGACACTAACTGCTTTTCTCTGCTTTTTGTTTCTTCCTTTTTATTCAATCTCTTTTTATTTTGTTTTATGACCCCCATCACCCCGTCTGTTCTACTGCTCCTCTCTGCCCCTCTTCCTCCTGTCGTTTTCATTGTTAACCCGTTAAAGGCCTGCTACCTGAAGGCAATTGAGACTCAACCAAACTTCGCTGTGGCATGGAGCAACTTGGGCTGTGTGTTCAATGCACAGGGAGAGATCTGGCTGGCCATACATCATTTTGAGAAGGTGAGGGGGTGGTCAAAAATTTTTAAGGAACTACAAATTTTTTGAAGCAACTGCTTATCTTGTCTGAGTCTTCTTGGTTTAATCTTGCAACATGATTGTCCAGGTGTTTTTTATTTATTCATATATTTGTTTTGTAGGCTGTTACTTTAGATCCCAACTTTTTGGATGCTTACATCAACTTGGGTAACGTTCTTAAAGAAGCCCGCATCTTTGACAGGTGAACCTTTTCTAAACTCATTGTCAGACTTGTCTTACTCCCGCTTCAGTGTCCAAGCTATTCACACTCCCTTATACCCAGAGCACATTTCTTTATTTTATATATTATTCATTTTTATGTAGTAACTGTATACATACATTTGTACTTGAAATTTGCCCAACTATAGAGAACCTGAACCTCACACAAGCATTTCAGTGCACATCTGTCTCTGATTTTCTGTGCACATGACAAATTTGAAACTATTTAACTACTGCTTTAGAATGAAACCACCACAATGGCTTTCATTCATGAAACATTGTCCTTTACAGAGCTGTTGCTGGTTATTTGCGAGCCCTCAGCCTGAGCCCCAATCATGCTGTTGTCCACGGCAACCTGGCTTGCGTCTACTATGAACAGGGTCTAATCGATCTGGCCATTGACACCTACCGACGTGCCATTGAACTGCAGCCACACTTCCCCGATGCCTATTGCAATCTTGCCAATGCCTTGAAAGAAAAGGGCAATGTAAGCAACTTAATTTCTCTCTGACACGACACCATCTCTGTGGGTAGTTATAATTATATTGGTCCCAGCTCAGCTTCTGTCCCTTTGTTGTCAAGGCGTCTTGTCATATTAAGTATGTTAAATAAGGCTAAGTAAGCATCTCCTCTCAGGTGTCCGAAGCTGAGGAGTGTTACAATACAGCGCTGCGTCTGTGTCCCACACATGCCGACTCCCTCAACAACCTAGCTAACATTAAACGGGAGCAAGGCAACATCGAAGAGGCTGTGCAGCTCTACAGGAAGGCTCTGGAGGTAAGAAATTTGTTAGTTTAATGGCTACTTTGTCCATTTATATCCAGTTGGTTTGCGTACTTCGAAGAGCTTGTGTTCGAAACACTACATGTTGTTTTACACAGGTCTTTCCAGAATTTGCAGCAGCCCACTCCAACCTTGCTAGTGTCCTTCAGCAGCAGGGGAAGCTTCAGGAAGCCCTCATGCATTACAAAGAAGCTATCAGGCACGCTATTGTTCCTGCGGTTTGACTTTATAATAAATGTTGAGTTAATCAGTGTTTTGACAGGTAATAGTTATTTCTTTAACCTAAAAGTAAAATTTTTGCTTTTTGTCTTTGGACAGGATCAGTCCCACCTTTGCTGATGCCTACTCCAACATGGGGAACACATTGAAAGAAATGCAGGATGTGCAGGGGGCACTGCAGTGCTATACTCGCGCAATTCAGATCAATCCCGCCTTCGCAGACGCTCACAGCAACCTGGCCTCCATACACAAGGTATAATATTGATGTTTTAACTGCAGTATGTAATGTTTTTTCTGTTTCTTTTTGAAAATGTCCATTGATTCTGAGTTCCTTTCACCACAGGACTCTGGAAACATTCCAGAAGCAATTGCATCTTATCGCACTGCTCTGAAGCTTAAGCCAGACTTTCCTGATGCTTATTGCAACCTTGCTCACTGTCTGCAGGTGACACAAACCAAATATTCTAGATTACTTTTCTGCCTTGAGGCAGATTAACTTAATGATACGATTTACCTGTTTGCAGCTTGTAAGTGATGTTAATATTGTGTAGTTCTGCATAATATGATGAGCAATCATGGTCATCTTCAAAGGCTAAATACTCAAAACATGTCTGTTTTCTTAATGTGATGTATGGTGCCTAGTCTGTGGTTACCTAGCTAGTCAGTCTTATGTAAAGCCTTATGAGTCCCTGTCATTACAGTCAGCTTTGTTTTGCAGATTGTATGTGACTGGACAGACTATGATGAGCGCATGAAAAAGTTGGTGAGCATTGTGGCTGACCAGCTGGAGAAGAACCGTCTGCCCTCAGTGCACCCACACCACAGCATGCTGTATCCTCTTTCCCACGGCTTCCGCAAAGCCATTGCTGAGAGGCATGGCAACCTCTGTTTGGATAAGGTACACAAATTTAGCTGTATCTTATTTCATGTAAATAGCAGAATAGTGCTTTAATAAACACACATTGTGTCCAAGCAGTAAAAGTCTTGATCTTGTTGACTGCCCAACAGATCAATGCTCTTCATAAACCTGCCTATGAACATCCTAAGGACCTGAAATCCAGTGGAGGACGTTTGCGTGTTGGCTATGTCAGCTCAGACTTTGGCAACCACCCCACCTCTCACCTCATGCAGTCCATCCCTGGCATGCATAACTCAGAGAAGTTTGAAGTGAGTTCTCTTGAGAAGAAAGATGAAAATAACCAGAGACTTAAAAAAGAGTCCGATACCTTAGACTCCTGGTTCCATTCTGTGTTCTTAGGTGTTCTGCTATGCACTCAGTCCTGATGACAGTACCAACTTCCGAGTCAAAGTGATGGCTGAGGCTCATCACTTTACTGATCTCTCTCAGGTGATGACATGCAGAGTCTAAAGCAACTAGAATAGGTTGGGTCTGTCCTCTGTTAATGTTCCTTACATTCCTCTGTTAATGTACCTTTCGCATAGATCCCTTGCAACGGTAAGGCTGCAGATAGGATTCATCAAGATGGAATTCACATCCTGGTCAACATGAATGGTTACACCAAGGGAGCCCGCAATGAGCTGTTTGCCTTGCGCCCAGCACCTATTCAAGTAACCAGTTGATGATTCATATAGTCTTGCAGTTTGTAACTATTTAAAGAAGAGTGTTGATTTATCTAGTCGCAATGCTTTAGACAGGGTATAAAGTATGTAAATGCTGTTGAATAACATTAAAAACTTTTTCAGGCAATGTGGCTTGGCTACCCAGGCACCAGTGGTGCTCCTTTTATGGATTACATCATTACTGATAAGGAGACCTCTCCAGCCGAGTTGGCTGAACAATACTCTGAGAAGATGGCCTATATGCCTAACACGTTCTTTATTGGAGACCATGCAAACATGTTCCCCCACCTCAAGGCAAGAGAAATCTGTGAATTCCTTCTGTTTACATTTCAGAAGTGTTCTCAGGCTAAGAGAGAAATATTACATTCCATATTAAATTCCAAATTCTTAAGATTTTGCTGTTATGATGTACAGAAAAAGGCAGTGATTGACTTCAAGTCCAATGGACACATTTTTGACAATCGCATTGTACTGAATGGAATTGACCTCAAGGCCTTTTTGGAGAGCCTGCCTGATGTCAAAGTGATCAAGGTAAATTAGAACATTCAAGAGTTGTTTTGACACTTATTAAATTCCCTGCTTATATGTTTGTTCTTATACTGATGTTAAATTGGCTTCCCTATAGATGGAGTGTGATGGCCAGGAGGCCACAGACAGTAATGGAACCCTCTCTATGCCAGTCATCCCTATGAACACAGCAGCTGAGGCCATCATCAACATGATCAACCAAGGCCAGATCCAGGTTACCATCAATGGCTTCACTGTCAGCAATGGCCTGGCTACCACTCAGGTACTTCCTAATAAACTCACAGGCTACTGGTCTTCAGAACCTACTGAATAAAGAGTTGATTTCCTTTCAGCATATGGGTGGAGTTACTGGGTTTTTTTTAATCTGCCGACAGTGGTCTCTTGCTCTCTGGGTTAAATTGCTGTTGCACTTCTAGGTCCTTTGCTCTCTAATTCTTTAATATGCTCTCTGCCTTGTAATGTGTTCTCTGCCTTGGCATTGTCATGCAAAGAGATGCAGAGATTTCCCACAAAATGATGCTATTCTAATCTGCTCCCACCAGTGTGTCCTTAATTGGTGCTTGAGTCATACGTAGAAGGTCATCTAGGAAAGAGAAACCAGTCCAGAAACCAGAAAAGATGGATGGTTGGTATAAATAGAGAATAGCATGGCCACATTCATGCTGGCATTTGGTATTTGTCACAAAGATGAATGGTGTATTTTATAACTAAATAGAAATAGGTTAATATGTAGTTTAGCAACAAATGCAACTAGTCGTGTTCTTTGTAATTTAACAAATGAAATTTTGTAAGACTTTGAAAACATTTGTCTCTCATCAGTGATTTCCATCTGGGAAAGGCCACACCACAGGCCAATGTGATGTTTTCTGTTGTTGCTTCTTAATGTGGTTTTGCTTCTTTGACAACAAGGATTCGGCCTCCCTTTCCTTGTTTGGTTTGTTCGTTCTGAGCCGCTTTAGAAATGTGGCAGCGTGTGATGGACAAACTCCCTATGTAGATTCTAAGTTAACACACAATTTGTAGTTAACATGTTCCCCCACCTCAAGGCAAGAGAAATTCCTTCTGTTTACATTTCACAAGTGTTGTCAGGCTAAGAGAGAAATATTACATTCCATATTACATTCCAAATTCTTAAGATTTTGCTGTTATGATGTACAGAAAAAGGCAGTGATTGACCAAGTCCAATGGACACATTTTTGACAATTGCATTGTACTGAATGGAATTGACCTGTGGTGTTCATTGTGGTGATGAATATATGGTTTAGTATACTGTATTCAGTTTCTGGTAATAAATCTCCCTAAATCCTGTACACTGTACACTGTGTGTAATTGTCTAGGTGGATGCCCAACCAAACATACAGTACCCAGACTTTTACAGTGTATAAATTTGTGTTTCAAGTAAACTTGAAGTAAAGTAAAACTCAAGTAAAATGCAGTTAATCTAGTTGACTTGGCCATTATTGAGTCTGGATGAATGAATCTCCAGACCATATAATCTGCCATATAATCACAAAACACATGTGGGTTCTCCATTTAACTTTGGATACATGTTTTGTTGACATCTTTCTTGGTTTATTGTTTTATTTAAAAGATTAATAATAAGGCTGCCACAGGAGAGGAGGTCCCAAGAACAATTGTGGTGACCACACGCTCTCAATATGGACTTCCTGAGGACTCCATTGTCTACTGTAACTTCAATCAGCTCTACAAAATTGACCCTCCAACTCTGCAGATGTGGGCTAATGTAAGCATTTGCAAATACTACTTGTACATTGTATCTTTTTATTCTCATTTTCATTTTATATGCTCAGTGCATGAAGTAAAAAACTAAACGAACTTCCTAAGCAGCATCTCTCATCTCGTGTATCTGTTTGTTCCAGATTCTGAAACGTGTGCCCAACAGTGTACTCTGGCTCCTACGCTTCCCTGCTGTAGGCGAGCCCAACATCCAGCAGTATGCCCAAAACATGGGACTGCCTGCCAGTCGCATCATCTTCTCCCCTGTGGCCCCTAAAGAAGAGCATGTTCGACGAGGCCAGTTGGCCGATGTATGCCTTGACACACCGCTCTGCAATGGTCACACCACCGGCATGGATGTACTGTGGGCTGGCACACCTATGGTCACAATGCCAGGTCAGCAGCCATTAATTTGCCTACACAAAATTGTATTTACTGTCTCTTCAGTATAATCTAAATTAAGATACATTAGTGATGGATGGTTTTGTAGGTGAGACACTTGCATCTCGAGTGGCAGCCTCTCAACTTACTTGCCTTGGCTGTCCCGAGCTCATTGCCCAGAGCCGTCAGGAGTATGAAGATGTGGCCGTCAAGCTTGGCACCGACATGGAGTAGTAAGTGAACTTAACTGTTTGTACATCCCCACAATCCAGGTAATTTTTTTGTATTTTTGTGTATTTAAAGAAAAAAAATTCTCATTTTCTGTTTCCAGTCTAAAGAAGATTCGTTCCCGGGTATGGAAGCAACGTATCACTAGCCCACTCTTCAACACCAAGCAGTACACCATGGACCTGGAAATACTTTACCTGCAGATGTGGGAACACCATTCTAATGGATCCAAGCCTGACCACTTGGTCAAGCTACAGCCACTTGAAGGCAGTGAAAGCGCCTGAAGTGGCTTGTTGCTTGCATGTCCTCCCCTCCCTATTTGTGCCATCATTTGACCCCTGAATTGGCTACTTTAGTCCCTTGCGCTACCCCCAGTTATCTTCGGTGTCAGAGACTCCATAGAGCCTGTTGTCGAGCAATGATCTGACCATCCAGCCAAAGCATTTTGTTCCTTTAAAACAGAGGAGAGCATGGCAGTTGTACTCGTTCACTGAGACACTTTCCTCCAAAGGTTCTCTTCAAGCTAGCCTCCAACTGCTCTTCTCTTCTACTTTGTGGAATCTGAAAGGGTCCCTGTGCAAAAGGTCAATTTGTCAAATTGTGATCTTCATTTCTTTAAATGAAGGTTTTTTCCCCAAGGGTCAGAGCATTGTGTCTTGGAACTAAATGTTACTAAAATGAGTGATTGGCTTCAACATGCTAACATGAACATTTGCTTTTTTTCTTTTTTGTTATTTAGCCTTGTTCATCATGACCTTAAAGTGGAGTAGATGTGTGGGTGGAAATTATCATTTTTCTCTTGATTGCCAATGATTGAATTTTTTCATGTTAATGATAAATGCTGTTAGTTGCATTATTTCACGAAAAAAAAGATCTGTATGGACAAGCTAGAACATCTTAATACACAGTGAAAGTGCCCTGCGAACTACTCCAGTACTGAATCCCCTTGTTAATTTGTTTTATTATTTTTACCAGGAATGGTGTAGGTAAGTATTTTCTAAGTTCTTTATTTACACTGTCTTCCTGTTGACCGTTTTATTTATGCTCCGTCGTTGAAGTTTTGCAAGGCTCTTAAACTGAAATAAAGAAATGTGGCAAATCTGAAGTGCTAAGAGTTACAAGTACTTGGCAACAATAAACAATTGGATGTAATAAATTTCAGCATATTTACCTTACGATGCCATCAAATACTGTGGATATTTTTATTGCACTGCACTTTAAAAGGGAAAATGGTTCTGAAAACATTTATTACATCATATCAATGACTAAACATCATTAATTAGTTAATCATGAGGATAAAATCAATAGTGTAGTGTGATTTTCCGTGCTTAGTATTTTTGAACGTATGATTACTAAACGTCCTGCACTCCATTAGATGTCACTCTTCTTGCTCAGTGTTTCGATTGTAGGCACAATCGGCCCGAATCTCCTAAAAGCTTCGTAGGGTTTCGTCTTTACAACGCTTTAAATAATGGATAACCATTAGTATTAATTACATAAAAACAAATGATATTACATAAAACTAAAAGTTCTTAACACAGTAGGCGGGGCTACGGGGTGTAATTCTAACAAGGAAAGTGACGTTCGAATGACTCGTGACCGCTTCCGTACAGGTAAATTTTAAAAAATAGTTTTCTTGTTTCAGAGACGATAATTCACCGAAGTTCTGTTCTGAAATAAAGCTTTACAAAACAAGGTATTGTCCATGTCACGTAGATAGACTGCAGCTAGAAAATATCGCCGACAGGCGTAGGTTTTCTACTAACAGTTAATTAGGACAGCTAACTCGCTAAAGATAGCTTTCTAAGCTAACATTAACTTCATCCGAGAAATCTAACTTGCTAAATAACATTCTTCAATAGAACACACTTTAAAGGAACTAAGTTATCAAAATAGACCTGGTTTAGAAATATTTAGATAAATTAACTACATAGCTAGTTAGCTAAGTCATTACGAACAGGGACAAAAACGAGAAGATATCTGTTGTCCACTTTTTTAAGTGAAATGGATCCCAGTACTCAAAGGCTGTTTCAGAGAGTTGCAGAAAAACTAGGATGGGAAAACCCAGAGACTCTAGATGGAACTGCAGAAGAGGTAAATATTATTTCTGGCACACGAGAGTAATGTTGGTAAGATAGCTAACAAGCTAACTTATTGTTTGTCTGTTTTTGGACTTTTATAAGAATTTACATTATGCCGTCTCATTTTTTGGCTTAGCTGAGAAAGAGCTTGAAAAGCAGACGACCTGCTACTTGCAGTTTCGACGAAGATCCTTCGCGTAACCCCCTACTTTCTGATAGCGACAGTTTGGAGAAGGAGAATCAAAGTGGAAATAGAAATGCGCGCTCAAATCGTGACTTTAATCAAAGTAAGTTAACCATTTAATGATCTGACACAGCGATACAAAAATGTAAGAATTTAAGAGTAAGTTCATCTAGGCACGTGTTTTATTTTGCTATTTTTCAGTTCTTGCAGATAAAGTTACTCCTAGACGTGCTTGCAAACAAATCTCATCTGCCAAGAAAAGGTGTGCAGTTCTAAATTTTGATTAGTATCGTAGTTGTTATTCTATATTATTGATAAGAACAGCAACAAACCTATCTGACGATGAGGGAGAAGAATATTGAGATACTGTCTTTTTTTTATAGGGAACCAATTCCAGTTTTCTCCTCAGATAGTGATGATGATTTTGAAATCTGTAAGTAACCCCCCCCCCCCTCTTATTTTTTGGCGCTGTGTTATTCATGTTAAACTACTGAAACTTTGTTTTCTTTTGTAGTTTTGAGCCGTGTAAGAACACCAAAAACTCAACTCAGACAGCAGTCTGTGAGTGGCTGTGATATCAGGTCAGTGCTAGTGTGTTATGTATGGATCAAAAACATTTATTAACATAAATGACGACCTCTAACTGCACTTAATTCTACAGCCTTAAACATTTCATAGTGGATGACTTGTCTTCTGATGATGACTTTGTTGTTGAGAAGAAGAATCCCCCCGTTTCTAACGGTAACCTCTACTGCCGTAGCTTCTGTGCCAGAGTAGTATTGCTTGATGGGGTTTTTTAAATGATAACATGTGATCTGTATCAACAAATTCACCAAAATCTGGTTTTACAATTTTACAATTACTAAATCTAATGTCTTGTTTAAATGCACTTTTATAATATAATATTCACACAGATTGTGAACTATGGTTTTAAATGTGGTTGTGTGTTTTCACACACAGGTAAACTGAAGCACCCAAAAACTCCTGGGTCTGTTTCGAGGCTGCAGAAGCAGACTCCTTCTCAATATGACTCCCCAGTCTTTCTCAGTGATAGCGATGATGATGGAGACATCCGGGATGTCAGACAAGGCGGATCCACCAGCCAGCCCAGTTCACGGGTGAAGGAAACCCAGGTTAAAGACCACAAGCTCCGAGGTGCCCTGCATTTTCCCTCCCCTCTCACAACAGACCATACTTCTGCACCGTCCTCAGCCCTGCCTACATGCAGTGGGAGGTGCAATGACACGGGCAGCTCTGATGATGAGTTCCTGTCCTTACTGGACCGAATCAAGAAAAAACAGAAATTAAGAAGCACTAGCATGCAAGTTCCTCCTAAACCTCCAGAAGGTACACTCATAATAATCTCAAATTCTTATGTAATTAATATGAAATAAATTTTCAAATTTATGTTGGAATGCAGCTGATTTACATTAAATGGAATTACTTGAAAATAGGGTGGTGTTCACTATTATTACATTTTTTTCACATTTCATACGTTTCTTCATTCACGTGCTGTATATAGAACTTAAAGCTACAACAGCCTGTTGGACTCCATCTGTGAAGGGTGAAAAAGGCAGTGATTGGGCACCAGTAACAGAATCTCTGGTGGATAGGATTCGAGAGCAGCTCCATATTAGCAGACCTGTCACCCAGAGTGAGCCACGAACAGGCCCTAGCAGCAGGTAGAGGAAACATATCGCCCCTGCTTCAGTATCACTCATTTACTTCTCTTTATAGCTCTTACTATGAATCTTAGTGTCTCACGTTTCAGATCAGGTTTTTAGACTAGTTTTTAAGATGTTATTTTCCATAACTTATAGTTGTTTGCTGATACATCTGTTCTAATGTTTTTTTTGTTTGTTTTTGCACTGATGTAATTTTATTGTGTTTTTGTTTTTTCTACCCAAAACTCATGAGAATGTGACGCTAAACTGGTTTTATGTATCTGCGACAGAATGGCTGTATGTAAAACCTCAGGCTGCTTCCTACAGTCTCTGTCCATCACTGGCTCTGTATACTGCTGCAATTTCAAACAAAACAAGCAAGAGCTCACCAGCAAACTCTACCAGCTCTATAATACCAGTATATTTGACAGCAAGGTCAGCATGTGCTTTTCCAAATGCACATATGTTTATTGAGTACATTTTAAACTGGTTCTAAATAAACATTTTATTCCTCCAGCTGCCCACAGACATGTCAGTCACGTGGAATACAAAAATGAGGAAAACCGCGGGATATTGTATTACGGGGCAAGAGCGAGTCACAGGCAAGCGATACGCCCGCATTGAACTGTCAGTCAAAGTCTGTGATTCTGCAGGTAACTCTTACATTTTGCATTGTTCTATTATCTGATCTTAAAGCATTTGAAATATCTAACCCTGAAAGCTTTAGGAATTGATAAACAACCATGCAATACAGCCAGTGAGGCAGTTTACCAAGTAGAACAAGACGCTAACAAAACCCTGGTCATCACCTCAGCTTCCAGATAGAATACACATCATCCTGTAAATGTAGCTAAATTGCTTTAAAAGGGTTTGCTGCTTTCTGAAAATGTCAGTGACATTTCCCCAAAACCCCTTTGTGTGTATCAAGTACACAAGGTTTGCAGAGATACAGGACGATTTTGGCAAAGGTCCTTCATCAGCTATACAAGCAGAATGTTACAATATAACAATGTTACTGTACAAGCAGAATGTTTGTACATTGCAGATTCTCACCTGGAATCTTGTATCTGTGTCCCATTTCAATTACCAAAAGCGCTGCATCTATGTTATTAAATGTTTGCATGTTCTGTTTAGCTAATTTTCTAATTAGAGCAATTTCATTTCAGAAAGCTGGTTATCAAATTAAATCGGAATGCAGTAGCCATGTTTGTGGATAGTTAGTGATGGGTTAACTCGTACTGTGCTATAGTGTATGGTCTTCGCGTTTATTTTATGTAACTAGTTAACCAGCCAACTAGCTATACCTATATGTGCAGACACTGGAATAACTATTATTAAATTTTTATTAATTCTGTTATTATATTATCATTTTTAATGTTACTACATTAAAATTAACATTATACATTATATTAACATTAACATTAATAATATATTAACATTTAATAATAATAATTATTATTATTACAATGAGGCTGGGTGCCAACATAGCCGTTAGCTAGCTACTTACCTCCTTAAAGCAGCTGGATGTTCAGGCACAGCATTTTATTTATTTATTTGTTTTTATCTTAATGATTTTAGCCTTTCTGTGACTGATGACCTTTTGCTTTGCAGATCGGTTAAGGGACACTCTAGTTCACGAGATGTGTCATGCAGCCACCTGGCTGATAAACAGTGTGCGAGATGGCCACGGCCCTTTCTGGAAGCTCTATGCGCGTAAAGCCACGCTGGCTCATCCTGAGTTGCCAATGGTCACCCGTTGCCACAGCTATGACATCAACTACAAATATCAATACCAGTGTAGCCGCTGCAAAAACACGTAAGTCTTCTCTTCCTCTCACAGTTCTGTATTCCTACCTCTGTTCTACGTGTTCAACTAGCTAGTACATTTACCAGTTATTTTACTAGAAAAATCTCAACATTGTTGGCCTTGAAGTAGCTGATCTGTTGTATCCAAATTTGTTAGCCTGTCAAGTGGCCTTTCATGAGTGGTCCTGAGGACAGGACCACTGTAGGCTGGATATTGTTGAGTTGTGAACAGCTCTAACTAGGGCTTGAGTGATGAAGCTAAAATGATCTATCATACTGTTACATATTGTCACATCACTGTATATTTTGCTAACTACAGTTTACAGATGTACATGTGTTTGACACCACATATGTGTCCACCTAGTAGTGGACAATGTAGACAAGATTATATTTTAACTGAATCAAGGTGATTAATTACTGTAGTAATTCATCTCATCCATTCGCATATGTGAGATAAAGGTAGCTAGTAATTTCACAATCTGTTATACACTAAATATTAAGCATCATTTGTAATTAATCATAACCGTTTGACTGAATGATGTCCCACTACTATCCATTTTTCCTGAAACACAGTTACGAATCCTTGATCTAGTTCCTGGGCATTAAAATAAACCTCTGCCTATGATTCTCCTCAGCATTGGTCGCCACTCCAAGTCACTTGATACACAGAAGTTCGTATGTGCCCTGTGCAAAGGCCAGCTGGTGCTCCTCACGGCGTCCAACCCACGCAGGCCCACACCCTTTGCCATGTTTGTGAAGGAGAACTATGGGGTTGCGCGACAGGAGCTTGCTGGCCAGAGTCACGCAGAGGTCATGCGCAAGCTTAGTGCTGACTTCGCTAGCAAGACACGACTCAGCAACAGCTGATGTCCTCAGAATTTCAGAATAGTTCTTGGGCCGTCCCTGTCCTGAATGTGATAGTTTGTCTAGCCTGGTGTTTTGCTAAGAACTTTTTCTGGGCTTATTTTCCTCACTGAAACGATTCATTTGTATTGGGCATTGCATTTCAGTTGTGTTTGTAAACACACTACTTTGGCATGTCATGAGCCAGATCATCAGTACACTGTGAAATATTTACCATTGTAAGAGGTTTCAGTGGCTGGCAGATGGCCCTGTTTTACACACTTGTTTATGTAATCATTGTGGCAAGTTTGGTATTATTGTCGTTGTATTTTTATACATTTGCCTGTTCTGTTTAGCATCTATGTTTAAATAAAGTTATTTTTCAGACGTACTGAAAGGTTCATGAATACTTGTTGGGGAAAAGCTGTGCAGAAATTTGATACTCATACAGTCATTAATGCAAATATACAGAGGATGTTGGGATAATCCCACCTCATGGACCGTTTCTTCTATTTCTGTATTCCAATGAGCCTACTATCTGCTTTTCAGTGTAAATTGGAGGACAATTTACAGCTAAGGAATTACTGAATACACACACACACACACACTTACCTAAGTATGTTGGGTGTATGTCTTCCTGGCTAGTGTACATGCATAGTATGCTACCATAACCCTCTTATCAAAACTGCCATGTTCTTCCCTCATGTCTCTTCCGATGAGGATCTAGGATTTTCGATTGTATTTCTACCACCTCAGACTGTCCTGAAACAGTACATAAAATCTAAAGATGTAAGCTTTTTACAATTTTTGTTTTTATATGTTTATGCTATAAACATCAAGTCTGTACAAAATATTGAATATCAGGAAAATAGGACAGGATTGCAAAGTGGAAAATACAGCCATATCACTTCACAGAACTGCTTCAGAAATAAGAAAGGATGTTAATTTCTCCTTTCAAAAGCTTGCACATATAACAAGGTTACCACAAGAGCTATACAAAATGGGAACTGCACATTCAGGCTAAATATTCATGTAAAGTACCAAAAACAAACACAAAAATGGGTTGATGGTTAAATCATTCTATGCAGGCTAGAAGTTAATACTCACTGTCAAAACCTTGGTCTCTTAGCTCTGTAGAAACATTTCCTTGTGACTTAAATTAAACTTGCATGATTTTGAAACAATCTAGAGTGCTATAATTTGTCATATATTAGAATTTCTTAAAGGATTTAATGTGAGATTATTCACTTTTGTAAACAACCATCCAAACACATTAGGCAAACATCTAGAAGCACTGTCAGTTTTCTAAAAGCCTTGCAGTGTTAACTGTTAAGTCAACAGTCAAGAGGTCAAAATGTTACTCCACCATCTTTGTACTGTTAGAATAGTCAGCCTTGATAATTTTTTTAATGGAATTCTGCATTTTGAGGTACCTTTTAAAATCCTCTTCAAACCTCTGAATGACGGTTTTGGGGTGAAGGTAAATTACTGATGATATTCCCTTAATCCCACCAGTTTAGTATAAACATGTTTTCTTCATAATGCGAAGAAACTCCTGCTGGTTCACCTCTCCATCACCATCACGGTCTGCTTCATCAATCATCTCCTAATGGTGGAAACAAAACATCAAATTGTGAAGGTAAGAATTACATTTACTAAATGTTATGAATTCAACACAATGCAGCAAAACAATCAATACTGCAATAATACAGGGTGGTGTAATTGTGAAAATTTATTTCATTTTGCATGATACTGTCTGATAACCTTCTCACCTGAAGCTCCTCATCAGTAAGATTCTCCCCCAACTCTTTGGCTACTCGCTTTAGGTTACGAAATGATATCTTGCCAGTCTCATCATCATCAAACAGTCTAAATGCCTTTAGAATTTCCTCTTTGGAATCCTTTTCAGCCTGAAAAATAACCAACTCATATAACAACTTGTTGGCCATATAATATTGTTATTGTTATTTTATTACCAGAGCACAGAGCTCACCATCTTTTGGGTCATGATTGTGAGGAAGTCATTAAAGGAAATCTTGCCTGTACCATCCTTATCTACCTCTGTGATCATTTTCTTAATTTCCTCTTTTTTGGGTTCAAAACCAAGTGCCCTCATAGCCACCTATGGCAAAAAAACACGAGTACCATAGCATACACTCACAACACATTAAATACACAGTTTTTGTTTTTAAAATTTGGTTTTGTGGATAAAACCCACAGTTTTATTGATGGCAGCTTCAGACCGCTGCTGGCTGGATATTTTTGGGTGGCAGATGCTTGTGACATTAGCACTGGGCTCATGTGTAAAAAGTCCAACAACAATATTGTGCCTGTTAATATTTCAGCACCCTGTAGCATTTACTGTACTGAGATTGGTCTGCCACCCACTGTACTGGTCCTGTAGTCACAACCCAACCAGTAATGAATGTTGGAGGATGGCTGACAGAATTCAGCTTGGCAACAGTTCTACAGTTACTACTCATATGATTATAAAATGCACAGATAATATAATAATATTGGATGTACCTCATAAGAAGGCAGTGAGTGTAGATACAAGATAGGTGTTCTTGATATACACAATATATCCTTGAATTATCTTGTACAGCTTTTAAAACCTTACCTTTAGCTCTTTCACTTCAATGAAGCCAGAGCCATCAGTGTCAAACAGTTCAAAGGCTTCTCGTATCTCCTGCCTCATTTCCTCTGTTAGTTCAGGTTTAGGACTAGCTTTCTTACGAGGAGCCACAGCCCCACGTGACGGTCTCTTGGCGCTGGTGGCCTGTAATATATAAAAGCAATGTCGAAGGCTTAGACACAAAAGGCAAGAAAGGATCACTGTGACTAATACTGCTCATCTTTTGACAACGTTCCAGATAGCGACCAGATAAACGACAGAATTTACAGCATCCTAACTGGCAGCACATAAAATGCAATTAGTATTTTAAGAAGCGTCTAAGCTGCAACCTCAGTAATTGCGCAGCTTTTTGGGCACGGTTTTAAAGATCACATCAATGTTCCAGTGACTCACCATTACAGTGGAGAGAACACCAACAAAAAGATCGGTGACACTTTACAGTTTTACAGTCTATGGTGACATGTAATCCTCTCCTCGCTTCCTTAACGGATCTTTCAGGATAATAAAGGTTTCAGAAGGATGCATCACTCATTCTCACGACACCGTCTAATTTAGAGCATCGTCTTCCCTGTTTTTACCGTACAGTAGTCTACGTACTGCGCGGTTGGATGCTGCGGGCTTTGCAAGCGCTGATTGGTCTTTCCTTGAGGGTGTTTTTTTTTGTTTTTTTTTAGAAACGTGACAAAGAACATGATTTGCTACAGTAAATGAAGGTGGAAGTGGTAGGCTGTGGTTCTGATTTTTAAATTGGTATGCAAAATATTTATTTAAACACTTAATTTGCTTGATACAATTGCTGTATACTAAATTTGCCTTTAAGATTATAATAGGCTACTTCAGAAAAAGGTAAACAGCCTCTAACCACTATGGCGCTACGTGAAAGAGGCAGTTACTTTAGTAGTGCTGTTCGAGGATTTGTCCAAGCAATGGCGTAATTTGACGTAAACTCGGTATCATTGGTCGGTCATGTATGTTGCTTTGATAGCAAAGACTCAGCACAACCAATGGCAACATTATACACTATCTGCTGATATGTTCATAGTTGGTCTTACACGACTTTACGATACTAATCGTCTTCAAGTGAGTTAGGGAATAGTGAGTTGGTTTGAATAGTGTGTGGGGTCCGTTGTCTTTGTTGTTTTTCGCATTTGGTTCTCTTCTATACAGTTTGGTTGTATTGAATTCCCAGGTTCAGAAAAGTTGATACTTTAGTTAGATAATTTACCCAAAAGTGTTTACTTGTAGATAACGTTATATCATTCTGCCTTCCAGGGTAGTGGCATACTGCTTTTAGGTGTTTACATCCTGAGTATGACAACGCGTATTCGACCGGTGAGAAACTTGAGCAATATTATTAGTTTTTCGTCTTGCTAGCGCTAATTGAGTTATTCCGATGACGCCAGATTTTGCACATGTGGTGTTAATGTAGTCGCATATTGTTGTTTACTACAAACAGAGCAACAAGCGATGTGCTGTCATTGGTGGCTCTGGCTTTTTGGGCAGGCACCTTGTTGAGCGGCTGGTGGAAAAGGGCTATGCAGTGGCTGTATTTGACATCAGACAGAGCTTTGAACTTCCCGGGGTTAACTTTCACCTTGGAGATCTATGTGACAAACAGGTGACGTTCTTCACGTTATACTTATTTTAGGCATTGCACTATTAAAGTATAATTCTTTTACAATCTGTTTTTCCTCCAGGCTTTGTTCACAGCTCTGATGGACGTATCACTAGTGTTTCACTGTGCATCTCCCGCCCCTTCCAGTGATGATCGAGCTCTCTTCCAGAGGGTCAATGTCGAGGGCACGCGCACTGTTGTTGAAGCCTGCCAAGAGGCTGGGGTGCAGGTATAAAGTACCCAGCTACACTTTGGATTCAAGAGGCATAACTTAGGTCCAGTAACCGTTTGACTGAATGAGTTCAGATTGACTGTCTGTGGGTACATTTCTAAGCAACCAAGACAGCTTGGCATGCCACGTTTTGCAGAACCTCCACATAGCGTAACCAACATGTTATTTTTCATGCACGCATGAGACCCTTAACAGGCTGTAGAGACAGATTGTAGAAGGTTAATGATAATGAATATACCTAGTAGCTTCCTAATGGCATCTCTTGTTGTAAGTCCTGAATAGTTACCTACCCAGGTAGTTAATTCACTGGCTATGCATGTTTTGACCAGTGAGTTCAGTTATTCACAGTTTATGAGTGAGTTAGTGAAAATGGCTTTTGAAAGCTGGTCCTAGGCGGTCCCATAAAACTTGAATCAGTAAACTGTCATAGCAATTAATGGAGTCAGCACACTGAATTGTCTAGTATGTTTTAACCTTATGTTTTGTAGAAACTAGTTCTAACCAGCAGTGCCAGTGTGGTGTTTGAAGGAACTGACATCAAGAATGGAAAGGAAGATTTGCCTTATGCAAAAAGGCCCATTGATTATTATACAGAGACCAAAATTAAACAGGAGAAGGTAATGTATCTTTTTTTCTCTTTCTAGTGGTTTGATGTACTGTCACAATAAAATCATTTAAAAAAAAAAAATCTATTCTACAATCACTTTATGGACTTTTTATTCAGCACAGTTGCCTGTTTTGTATTTTCAGTTACTTTCAACCACTGGCTCAAAAACAACGAATTCACTGTTTAAATGCTAATTGTTTCTAGATAGTTTTGGAGGCCTGCAGTAAAGAAAAGGGTTTCTTTACTGTGGCAATTCGTCCTCATGGGATCTTCGGCCCACGCGACCCGCAGCTAGTGCCCATCCTTGTAGATATGGCCCGAAGGGGCAAGATGAAGTTCATTATCGGGTAAGTGAGAATGACTATACACTGTATGGCCAGTACACTTGACGATGATACTGATATTAACTTGTTGGATATTCTGTTACAAAGCAACGAACAGTTGCATTCCAGTTAATCACAAAGATGTTTAGTGGGGTTGCGGTCCGGCATCTGTTCAGGCCACTGTAGTTCATCCACACCACACAACTTGTCCAAACGTGTCTTAATGGACTTTATACTGTGCAGTGGTGTTGTAACAGGAAAGGGCCTTCCTTAAACGTTTGTCACAAAGTTGGAAGCATATATTTGTCAAAAATGTAATTTGTTACTATAATTCTTGTATATTGCAGCTAGATCTCATCAGGTCATTACAATCCCAGCAGATTTTTTATTAAAGGTTATTTGTAGCCTCACCCTGAATGTGTAGAGGCACAAAACGGAAGCTTACTCCTCTGTTGCAATAATGCCTTGAACCACTAGGTGCCAGCCTTTCCTCAGAGACTTTGGCTGTTTGGACCGTAGACAATGGTTTGTACTGAAGACCTGGGGAGTTTTTCCACTGGCTCCAGTTTTAAAAGGGTGTTAATTTAAATTATTGGCTATTCCAGCCCCCATCCCCCATAGTGTACCCTATTTTTACTCAATCTTTTGTATTCTTATACAGTAAAAACTCAAGCTTGCCCAGTAAAATGTGTTAAAATATATTAGTTAGTGCCATGAAAAAGCATTTTTTCCTTCCTGCTTTCCTTTGATAGCTCATTTGTCACACTGAATGGTTATATATCTTTAGGGAAAGTGTAATGTTAAACCTCAGTAAACACAGTACATTTTTTTGTTTTTGTCTTTCATTTAAGGCAAGCTGGTTATCACCAGAGCAAAAAGTAATTTCCTCCTTAAACTTTAACTCGTTGCACCATCTTTAAGCAGCAATTACTGCAACCAAACACTTCCTATAATTTGGTATAAATCTTTCGTTTTACTGTGGTGAGATTTTAGTCCAGTCTTCATGGCAGAACACTGCCTATTTCAGGTCCTGCCAAAGCATCTCAGATCCTTTTAAATGTTTACAAGTCATCCACATCCTCAAACAAAAAACATCCCCACATTCCAAAAAGGATTTTTAGAAATGTTGGCCAACTGAAAAGTATGAGCATATACAGCACTCAATATTTAGTTGGGGCTCCTTTGAACTAGATTACTGCAGCAATGCGGCGTGGCATGGAGTTGATCAGTCTGTGGCACTGCTCAGGTGTTATGAGAGCCCATGTTGCTCTGATGGTGGCCTTCAGCTCTTCTGAATTGTTGGCTCTGGCATATCGCATCTTCCTCTTCACAGTACTCCATAGATTTTCTATGGGGTTAAGGTCAGGTGAGTTTGCTGGCCAATTAAGAACAGGGATACCATGGTCCTTAAACC
>JAOYMR010000009.1:12100229-12112439 GCA_025802075.1 Tenebrosternarchus preto | reverse complement strand
TTATTACAAATGAAAAGTGCGTTATAAATTCAATGTATTATTATTATTATTATTATTATTATTATTATTATTATTATCATGACACCCAGATTCATGCAATCTTCTCTGAACAGGTGATAATGAGATGTGTGTGCTGCTTGAACTCTGAAGCATTTAAGTTGGCTCTTATCTGGGATGCTGTTAACTTGTGGTTTCTGAGGCTGGTTACTCTGATGAATTTATCCTGTATAACAGAGGTCTTTCTTTCCTGGACAGTCTTGATGAGAGCCTGTGTCCTCATAACGTTTGATTGTCTTTGCGACTGCACTTGAGGATACTTGAAAAAAAGTTTGACTGATCTTCATTTTTTAAAGTAATGATGCACTTTGTCATTTTTCTTTATGTAGTTGAGTAGTTCTTGCCACAATGTGGATTAGAATGTTACTCAAATAGGGCTAGTCACTGTATACTAACTCTTTACAACACAACTGGTGGTGTCCAACACATTAAGAGGGCAAGAAATTCAATAAATTAACTTGTGGCAAGGTACAGCTGTTAACTGAAAGCCATTTCAAGTGGCTACTTTTTAAAGCTGACTGAGAAAATGCCAAGATGTGCAAAGCTGTCAAATAAGCAAGAGATGCCTACTTTGAAGAATATAAAATATAAAAGGTTGTTTTTTTTTTGTTTTTTTTTTAACAAACTTTTGTTTACTAAATAATTCCATATGTACTCATGGTTTGGATGACTTCAGCATTAATCTACATAATAATAATTCAATAATAATATTGAAAAACCACTGAATATGAAGGTGTGTCCAAACCTTTGACTGGTACTGTGTGTGATATTTATGATTATGATGTATAATTAAGTCATTGTTTTATCTTTAGTGCAGTGTTTCGATGTAATCTTTTTCGCAGCAAGCATAAAACATTGCTAGTAGTATACTGATGTCTAGTAGTATACTGATGTCTGCTGACTGGTGCATGAAAAACCTGCATTTTGACATTTTCATGTCACATTCCATCACTTCGAAGAGAGATAAAATTTAATGAAATTCTAATGAGTTCCAGTGAGTTTGCTGTGCTTAACCATTCCTCTAATATCAGTGCAGACTGGTAGGGTTGCCTACAGAACATCGCTGGTAGCTGGTAATGAAGCAGCGTTCTCTTTTTTTGTGATTTGATTAATGCTCAAAATTGAATTTGTGAAGAACAACTGCAAAAGCGACTGAGAACGGAATATTGAGGATTCCTGACTGTAAACTCAAGTCTCTACATAGAAGCCTTTGATGATGATGTATTATGTTCTTGAAGTGTTGTCACATTTCATAGGGGAAGATTTCAATTACTACCCCAGTTCCAAAGGGCAAGAAGACACTCAGAAACAAGGGGTAGGGCTAAAATTAAGAAATGGGATTGTGTGTTTTAATTTTAATCTCAAAATAACATCTATGAATAATAGAAGAATCTCTAGCTCCTTGACAGTTTTCCATCACTGTCAACAAAATTCTGAAAAATTATGTATCAAACATCTAACCAAGTTGTAGGTTGACGCTCAATCCCTTATTGTAATGGTGTGTTGGGCAGTGAAGAACAGAGGTTGTGAAGAACAGATAACTTTCTGGGTTAGGCTGAGAAGTATCTATAAAGTTTGCTTGGTGTAGTTGTGTATGTGTCATATATAATAATCATGCTAAACAGGCTCATTCATATACAGTGGGTACAGAAAGTATTCAGACCCCTTTAAATTTTGCACTCTTTGTTTCATTGCAGCCATTTGCTAAAATCAAAAAAGTTCATTTTATTTCTCATTAATGTACACTCAGCACCCCATCTTGACAGAAAAAACAGAAATGCAGAAATTTTTGCAAATTTATTAAAAAAGAAAAACTGAAATATCGCATGGTCTTAAGTATTCAGACACTCATATTTTAACTGACATGCTGTCCATTTCTTCTAATTCTCCTTGAGATGGTTCTACTCCTTCATTGGAGTCCAGCTGTGTTTAATTAAACTGATTGGACTTGATTAGGAAAGGCACACACCTGTCTATATAAGACCTTTCAGCTTACAGTGCACGTCAGCGCAAATGAGAATCATGAGGTCGAAGGAACTGCCCAAGGAGCTCAGAGACAGAATTGTGGCAAGGCACAGATCTGGCCAAGGTTACAAAATAATTTCTGCAGCACTCAAGGTTCCTAAGAGCACAGTGGCCTCCATAATCCTTAAATGGAAGAAGTTTGGGACACCCAGAACTCTTCCTAGACCTGGCTGTCCAGCCAAACTGAGCAATCGAGGGAGAAGAGCCTTCATGAGAGAGGTAAAGAAGAACCCAAAGATCACTGTGGCTGAGCTCCAGAGATGCAGTAGGAAGATGGGAGAAAGTTAATCAAATTCAACTATCACTGCAGCCCTCCACCAATCGGGGCTTTATGGCAGAGTGGCCCGACGGAAGCCTCTTCTCAGTGCAAGACATATGAAAGCCTGCATAGAGTTTGCCAAAAAACACATGAGACTCCCAGACTATGAGAAATAAGATTCTCTGGTCTGATGAGATAAGATCTAAGCGGTATGTGTGGAGAAAACCAGGCACTGCTCATCACCTGCCCAATACAATCCCAACATTGAAACATGGTGGTGGCAGCATCATGCTATGGGGGTGATTTTCAGCTGCAGGGACAGGACGACTGGTTGCAATTGACGGAAAGATGAATGCGGCCAAGTACAGAGATATCCTGGAAGAAAACCTCTTCCAGAGTACTCAGGACCTCAGACTGGGCTGAAGGTTCACCTTCCAACAAGTCAATGACCCTAAGCACACAGCTAAAATAACAAAGGAGTGGCTTCGGAACAACTCTGTGACCATTCTTGACTGGCCCAGCCAGAGCCCTGACCTAAACCCAATTGAGCATCTCACCATCCATCCTGACAGAACTGGAGAGGGTCTGCAAGGAAGAATGGCAGAGGATCCACAAATCCAGGTGTGAAAAACCTTTTTTGTGTGTGTGAAAAACTGTTTTACTTTGGGACTAAACATTTGTTTACATTTGTTGTTTTTTCTGTCAAGATGGCGTGCTGAGTGTACATTAATGAGAAATAAAATTAACTTTGTTGATTTTAGCAAATGGCTGCAATGAAAGAGTGAAAAATTTAAAGGGGTCTGAATACTTTCTGTACTCACTGTACATAGATGAGGCAAGCATTACACATGCTCACTTGAAATAGAAGACGAAGGTGAGTAAGTAAGGGTTCTCCCCCAGAAAGGATAAAGAAGAAAGCTCTGTAAAGCAGAATGTTACTTGGAATATTACTTTGTTGTTTTCCACTCAAGATCCAGGTGATGCTACATTTGTTACTAAATATGTTTTCTTGTTCATCACTGTTGGTGTTTGTATGCACTGTGGGCTGTTGTAACACATTTGGGGCAAAGTGCAATGAATGATGCATTCTGAAGAGACGTTGTGGTTTACCTTTTGTGTGATTCTCTCCTAACACAAACTGTTTGGCCATAGATCCCTATGCTAAACACCTGTCTATGGTTTTCTCATTATAATGGATCTAGAGTTGGGCTGTTTGCTGTGGATACTAGCAAACTTACAGAAGACCTGCAGACGTCATGATGCACAGTGATGGTTTACTGGATGTGACTACCTCAGAATGACCAGACAGACTTTTACAAGGGGAGGGTGCATATGAAGTACTTCACTTGGTTAGAGAACATAAAATGGCTCCAATTGAATGATAATTTTATTTTTAAAAATTCACTTTCAAAAAATCTGTTTGGTCTGGATGGTAATTCTCTAAAACTAAACAATGATTTGCCAGTAGTGAGGTAAGAAGGGGTCTGGGAATTGACATAAGCTTTAGCCGAGATGAAGAGATGAGCTGAGGAGTGGTTGTGAGGTGGAGAGATGAGCTGAGGAGTGGTTGTGAGGTGGAGAGATGAGCTGAGGAGTGGTTGTCTGAGAGGGTTCACTTGTAGCCATTCTATGATTCCTCCAACTGTAACTAAAGTATATCTCCACTAAAGCATTTTGCTGTATTAATGAGGAGTCAACAAAACCTTTATTCTTGTAGCTTTTTTTATCTATCTGCCCCCTTGTTTAATTCTTTACAATGATTTGTTCTAGCCGTAAGAGCTTTGATTGGGTGGTTTTCAGAAACAAATTTATATAACACATGCACCTTGTTTTGCCCCTTGCTTGATGATGTGAACACCTAAAATGCAGAATTACTTGATTTATTCCACACGCTGAGAGTTTGTAGAGCTAGGGGTTTACTTGATAAACTTGGTGTATGATGAACCTTTCATGTTCTTTTCATGTACTATGCAGAATGGAACCTTTTAGTTAATTCCATCCTTGTTCTGAAGCACTATGGTCATACAGAAGCACTACCACTTTCCAGTAGTATTATTTATAAGAATATTTTGTCCTTTTTCTGTTTTGTCCTGCATGTTTTTTTAATGTGTGTTGCATATTGTTCCTTCATTATCCTCTCCTATGCTATTTTTCCATCATTACTCTGTCCTTGCAGGCTTACCACATAACCAATGATGAGCCCATCTTCTTCTGGGACTTTATGTCTAAGGTGCTGGTCGGTCTAGGCTATGATGCCCCTCGCTACCACCTGCCCTACATGCTGGTCTATGGAATTGCACTTCTTCTGTGGTTGCTCACCTGGCTCTTGGGCCCTCTGGTGGTCATAAAGCCCTTGTTCACCCCGATGCGTGTGGCCCTGGCCGGCACACACCACTACTACAGCTGTGCACGGGCTAAGCGGGACATGGGTTACCAACCACTGGTGGGCTTGCAGGAGGCTATAGCCCAAACTGTGACTAGCTATGAACATCTGCGGAGGGGAGTCTAGCCCTTTCCTGAAACCGTCTCATCTGCATTGGCTATACATGAGCTTATATTCAACCATGTTCATAGGAATGCTGTTCAAAATCAGTCTTATTCTAGTTCATCTCAGATACTGTAGCTTAAATAGAAGAACAGATCCAGAAGTGCTCAATGAGTGCAGGTACTAGACTTGGCTCAGTGACGACCGTTACCTGCGTTGGTAAAGTATAATTAAGAAAGAATGCAGTCAGATTCTTCCCTCTGTCTAAGGCATAAAACTAAAAATACAGCTACTTAAAATACCCAGTCCTTCTCTGGAAGTATTTATTAATTCTTTTTACCATGTGGACCTGTTTTAAATGGAACATTTATGAGCATTTGTTATAGTCAGCTGCCCAGTGCAATGATGGCATGCAATGATGTTCAAGGAATTCACAGGTACCTGTGAAAGATTCATTGAGTATTCTGTTCAATGTCACTGTTCAAAAATGTGAGCAATTCCATTTTTGTCAATGTAATTCTCAATAAAAAAAAAATATTCTATTTTATTGTTGTGGACTTTATCAAACTTTATAAAAATAATTTTTTTCAACAGGACTGATTATTTTGAAGTACAAGAAGAATGTAAAGTAAGGTGTTGAATGTTGTAGACTGTAGGGATGGGGAAATAGTCTTGGGCTCTGTCTCTTCTCATTTGCATCCGCATTTTGAATGTTGAGCAATGCATTGTGCATATTCCCAGAGCACACCCTGGATCACAAATGCTTTTCTATAGACCTTAGGATTCCTTTCAGCTGATTTTCTGCACCAGCTCATACATCACAGTACCACACATGCTGTTTGGCCTGTCCCACAGCGTATTTTTGGCATTCCTGTTCTTGGCGTGGTGAAAGATGGAGGATGTTGATTGGATACTTCACATTCTTGGCAAGCCTGTGAGTCATGACTGTTGGACCTGGTTGCCTGACCTGTTTCTGAAGTTAAGGCAGTAGCCACTCTGAAGTGATGTTTTGAAGTCGTTACCCATTTTCCTGCTCCCCAACCCATAATTGTGCATCACCTGGTGCTGTTTGAATTGCAACTAGTTAATGAATATTTGAGAAAGATGCAAAGCACAACTTGGAATTGTTCATTACTTGTCTTGCAGGACATGAGCGTCTGTACAGTGTTTCAGGCTGCACTCTTGAAGCCGCACCTCTTCCTTTTGTATTGTGTTGCCACTGACAACATTGCATATCTTGCAGGTAAATAGGCTTATCATTACTCCTATGTATAGAGCCACCCAGCAGTCCGTTTTCTTCTGCTGGCCACATGAATGTGACATTGCATGGGTACTAATTATCTCCCTCATTTATTTCTACACCATACTCAGACAGTGCTGTCAAATGGGTCTAGTTCCATGTAGTACAAGATGATTGTGTCCCTTTCTTCCCATACTGCCTTGCTCCAGTTAAGATAATGAATGCTGTGTATGTTACCATTTCAGTGAACCGTTCACACATTGTCCCACTGGAGCCCCCATTGGGGTATTGTACCCCTGGTTACTGATCTTTGAGCTGTGTTAATGCCTTAGTCCTGGATGGTCATGTTGGAGGTCATTTAGCTAAAACTGATCTAAATCTGCCCCGTTGCTGAAAAATCTGTGAGATCTATTCTGACTGTGGAATTGTGGATTTATCATACATACCTATTTGTCTGTTCTACTTGATAAAAACTGTGAGAAATAAATATAAGGCACTTCTCCTATTACAACATAATGCACACACAAGCAAGCATACACACGCCCACCACGGGCTGCCAGGCTTCTATAACTGGCTGATCTAGTTAGTCAGTGGCACACCCGTACCTGATCTTTCCAGGAGACAGCTGTCAAACAGCCAGCCTTCCCCAGTGTCTCTGTGTATGTAATGACTCAGAACAGGCAGTTTTACTGTTCACTCGTTCTCATCTATAAAGGCTGTGTAGCTGTATCTGGGCCACAGTAAGGTGTTCTGCAGCATTTTGGATTTGTATTTTGTAAGTCAAGGTAAGTTTGTCGCTATACCAGCAAAATACTGTTTATGGTGTCACAAGGTTCAGCTTGTGCTAAAGCAGACAGTAATATCTGATCTACTGAGCAATGTATTATCTGTCATGTAGTTATTTACTGTTAGAGGCTTTTTGCAACACTGTTTTTGACAACAGTATTAATCCTATATCAGACCAGCTAAGCATTGTATAACATTTTATCATGGGATCATATAGAGTATTTGATTATTACTATAGTATTGTATAGAGTGGTAGAGTGGTTGATTTTCCTATTTTAAAGAATGTGATCTATATAGGGGGAGGTAATTGTATCCTAGATTATCTTATATGTAGTCCTGTCTGTTGGCTGCAAATGGTGCTGTAATACTCTTTGCCTTCATAAAACCATTTTCACATCATTTGTTTACTGGCCATGATTTACACTATGAGTTTCTCATCTAGTTTTGCCCTGTTATACAATATTAAAATGTTTAATCTTGTCTTGCAGTATTCAGTAGTTGCCACTTCAGATTTTTAATTGTGCTAGTGGTGTTCAGCCATCCTGGAGAGGGGAAAAGTGGGGAAGTAACAGACAGGATTTGGAGTTTGTGTTGTATTCCATGGCATAGGTTACTGAATTTTACCAGTCTTAATGCCACAAGCTTATTAAAAATAATATTCAGATATATGTATTGTGAAATTGGCATACTAATGCTTTGTTGTATTTATAATTGACATGGCTAGAAATATTACCTATGCTTACAGTTGCAAATATGTTTGGGCAAATATACTGAAATTTACTTATGGATGTAATTCTTAATGTATGTGTGATAGAATGTTGTGAAAGTGGTAGAACAGGCTAGGCAGCATGGTTAAACAGTGACTCAGGAATACTAAATAAATGCATAACATGGGTGAACAGACCTGAAAACATGAGTGGCAGTTTCCTAAAAAAAAAAAAAAAATTATAATAAAATTAAAAGCACAATTGTCCATGTCGAAACCAGAGATATTGTAATTATAAAGTTTGAACCTTGTAAAATTTTCAATAGTTTCATTTTATACATAATACTGGCTCTTTATTTTTAATGTGATCCAGATTTTCTCTGATCTTTTGATACTGGGAGCTGCCTACAATGTCTACAGGTAAGCTGCATGGACTTTAACTCCCACAACTCTGACACACAAAGCAATAATTACTAAAACTTTGCACCAAGCCCAGAATTATGATGACTAATGAAAAACTGGTCATTGTAATGTGCACAGATGACATTGCCAAAATCCTTTTCCTCATTCAAAAGTGTATTAAACACCACAAAAAAATTAGTGCCTTTTGTAAATATATGTAGTAAATATATAAACGTGTGTGTTTTTACCAGTTACAATGCTATCCTGTGACTGTATTTATTTATAGCTGTGTGTATGTATTTATATTTCATACAGTCTGGGTATGGAAAGATTCTATGGAAAGAGCTACATTCTTTATGTACATTCATCTTGGAATGTTGTGCATATGAAATAAGCTGCTTTTTATTAATTAAATAACAATTAATATTTGGCCCTAGATATGTAGTTTTAGGTGAGTATATTGCCTTAAGCCCCAAGTTTGTGTCCATCACAGCTTTGTTTGAATGACTCATTGGTTGATCCAGGCCACACAGACACATATTGTCAGCGTAATGTTTGCAGTGCATATGGTTTTGACAATGACTGAATGGAAATGCTTTCACTTAATAATTCTGCCTGTTCCTGTTCTGAGTGCTGTCCGTCATATTATCATATTATGCTATATATTGTCCTTTCATGCCAGCCTGTTCACCCTGCTTGTAAGGAAACCTCATAGATGAGAAATCTCTCACCTATAAGCCAACTCCCTCTGGAAAGATCCAGTTGGCAGAAATCCAAGCTGTAACAACATTAGTATTAGTATTTTGTGTGGTTCTAACTGGATTATAACTGAGTATTCATCATGGGCTAGAAAAATTAGATGCTCTCTGAAAAGCCAGTCTTTCGGAAGCCTTCCATTCATATAATATTCTACTATGGCCAAAACAGACATGAAACACCATTACACATCGTATGTGTGGGACTTTTATTGCCATTTAAATTAACACCTTACTTTTTGGCAATAAATATATCACTGTATATGAGGGGAATCAATACAGCATGGGTACATGAATGTTTTAAACAGTACTACAGGTAATAATATGATTTCCTAACACTATGAACAATAGAGGGATATATATTAGAGGGCATTTTTACAATAAAAAATATTATGTTTATACACCCTCCTTTGTGCATATACTGCCTTCTGTACTGAGGCCTCAGAACCACTTGTAGGTCATAAATGGCTTGCATAATTTTGATACTACAGTACTTTTTTGATTGTGTGCAGAGGGGAATAGGCAAGCTGTTTTGCATAAATCGAAAGTTCGTACTGCACTGAAGGGTGACAGCAGCTGGATTCAGCGCTCCAAAGGGTTTGAGCCAGAGGAGGATGAGAAGCCATGGTGAGTTTAATTAAGAATTACAATGACACTGATGATTTGTGTGTATCTGTGCACATTTATCCAGACTAAGGTACTTCTTGTTGGTGATATTGAGAGATTCTAATGTGTTTGTGTGAGAGATAGTGACCTCACAATAATAATGGTAGTGTCTGTCAGTTTCCAGGAACAAGATTAAGCCTAAATGTATCTTAAAAGGAATTTCTAATGGTGATTCAGTGGCACTGCGATTTAGCCCAAGAGTAGGGTTAATACATGTGCAGGAAACCAGCAATAAATGTTCGTGTTTAATCAACACACTGCATGAATGAACCACATCCAAACTTCTGTGAAGGGTTGCAGAGGTGCGGGCCAGTCGCCTCAATGGAGCGTTCAGTGACCCTGTATTAGATGCCACCTCTACTGAACAAGAGCCCCAGCCTTCACCCAGTACAGACAAGTGAGATTTTACATTGTGCACGCTTCTGTTCTGCCGCGTTTGTCGCTTATTCACATACTTCAAAGTTCTACGCAAGTACACTGATTTAGTTTACCTTTCAACAGTCTCAAAACGTCATCATCGGGATACTTGATCAGGTAAGTGAGCATTCGGGTATTTGCGGTGATATAGGTTACTATAAAATGCTTCCGTGTTAATCGCAAAATAATAAAAATAAAAAAAATAATCTATTCGCAGAGGAGTTTTCACAAAGACTGATACCAAGTCACCCCAGCCGTCCTCCGCCAACGGTCACATGTAAGCAAGAGACTCAATGGATTACCTGAAATATTGATAATAGGCCTTCTCTCAGGAAAGAGGTGATAAATACAAATGTTCATTGATGTGGTATTGGACAAGTATTTTGATATATGGAAACTGAACAGCATTATATAGGGTCCTATTTTTACCGGCCTTTTCTCTTTGTTTATTTATTTTAGTGGAACTTCTGGCTTCGTCAAAAAGCCTTCTGATGGATACAAGAAAATGTAAGGCTTAATGAGCTTAGTGAACTGTAAAGAATTGCCTGAATGAAATAATATATACTTTTTGTGAACATTTGCGATTTCAGTACAAGCCACATTGGTTCATTATATCTAACTGGATACGAATAATTTCTATGCGTTAAATTCTGGATTGCTTTCGGATGTGTTCTTAGAGCTCCTCACACTGTTCGATCGAACATAGAGACTACCGAGCAGTCGGATCCGTCTATAAGCACAGAAGAACAAGACAGAAGGTGAGAGGAATTAGGCAGTGCGTGCGCGCAGCTGGTTCTTAACTGTTTTGGTAGCCTACTTTTACATGCACACTAATGATTTTAGTCTAATACCGGGTTCATACAACATTCATTCGTTGTATGTAAACAGAAGGTGGAGAAAAATGGTTGCGTTTTGGAAACTGTATATTCTGACAAACGAAGATACAAATAAATGTTTGAATATTATATGGTTTCATAATAACTAGGCCAAACAGCATTCCGCTTCGCCTTGTTTGGACTACATATGTACACTCCAAATCCCGTTCCCGTTCTCGTTTCCGACGTTCCGAATCGGGTCCGAAGATGGAAATTGTCAAAACCAGGATACATTCGTGTAGTCTGAACACGAATAAATATACTCTGGATAAAACATTTGAGATAGATTCAGACATAATTAATATTACGCATTAAAACTGTTTAAGAACTGCAAGTCAATTACTATAGGCCTACTGCTGTGCGGGACTTCACGGGACTATGAACTGTGACTATGACTAGTCTTTAACCATTACAACCGTTTTGGGATTTAGATTATTTTAGACTGACTAAGAGCATAGTGACTGACTAAGAACGTACTGTCGGGCTATTGTGTGCATGTAAATCATTGTTCACAGAGTTCCTCTCCTTGAAACCGGGTGTGTACAGTACTTTCTGACGTCATTCTTTTTGTATGTTTTTATGTTCATGTGTTCAGGACAGAAGCAGCCAGCAGTATCCTGAGGAACTCGGGAGCCAGACAGCGATCATACGTGCTTTCGGCAGCAAAGAAATATGAGTATGTCTTACTGCTGTGTCAGTGGTGGTCCTGGGAAAGCATGACGCCACTCAGATTACCTCCTTCTAAAACATAAAATGTTGAAATCCAAGAGATAAAATCCAAGAGTAAAATAACTCATTTTGAAAAATAAGCATAAATTTCTAAATCAGCGATTATATATATTCTCACCATCTGCAATTCGTAGCAATTCGTTTCCAGTCGTTCTAATACGATAGTGTTAAACTACATGCGCATTGGAAGCCTATGCATTTATATGACCCGACCTTCGTGGTTTACGCAGCTGCATTTAAGAATTTATGCAATCTACATAAAATATTTTAGGTTTTAATTTATTATTGCTTTGTGGTAAACATTTAGGTCTTCAGAGAAACCGGACAGTTCTGCCCCGCCAATTTCTTCTTTTGTTGCTAAGAGGTACACACTTTTGTGGTTAATTCACATATCCACAAAACAAAATGTGCTTTATCACGTTATTACTATCACTGGTGTATGTGTGTGTGTGTGTGTGTGTGTGTGTGTGTAGGGTAGTTATCAGTGAAGATGAGGACAGCGACCCCGCTGAACATAAAGCAGAGACCCCAAGTCACCTTTCCTCTTCTGGCCATGTGGTTCAGCAGAGGTAAACCGGGTTTACACTGTGCGGTTATTGTGACGATTAAGATGTCGTAGACGACAGTCTTGCAGATTGTGAAAAGTTTCTTTGGTCTGGAGGTAACACGTCTGTGCAACGCAGACGATTTAGTACCTGTGCGACCAACGACAGCCTACAGTCACCTGGCAGTGTCAGAAATTTTGCTCCAAAGTCTTTCAGTCTGACCACAGATATGATTTATATATATTATAAAAAACAACAATCTG
>JAOYMR010000009.1:12079547-12093159 GCA_025802075.1 Tenebrosternarchus preto | reverse complement strand
ATACACACATATACATATATATACACACATATACATATATATACACATATCTATACATATATATATACACATATCTATACATATATATATATATACATATCTATACATATATATATACATATCTATACACATATATATCTATACATACATATATACACACATATATACATACATATCTATACATATACATATATACATATATACATACATATCTATACATATACATATATACATATATACATACATACAAATCTATCCATATACATATATACATACATACAAATCTATCCATATACATATATACATACATACAAATCTATCTATATACATATATATATATATACATACATACAAATCTATCTATATACATATATATATATACATACATATCATATATATATATGCACATATATATATATATGCACATATATATATGCACATATATATATATGCACATATATATATATGCACATATATATATATGCACATATATATATATGCACATATATATATATACACACACACACATACACACACACACACACACACACACACATGTAAAGACAGTAAAACTGTAAATTATTGTGCTTTTTGCTAGTAATTTCATAGGGTGTAACCCCAGAGGAGCTGCAGTGCTTTTTTGCCAACAACTTTAACATTTTCTTGCCTCTCCCCACAGTGTGGGATCTGCAGTAAGCCCATGGGTGATTTTCTCGACAACATGTTTTTGCACCGCGGGACCATCCACTGTGAGAACTGCTACGCTAACGTGCTTTAGAGTGAGGATGATTAGACTGAGGTTTCCTTTTTAATAACTACATAATGTTGGTTATCATAAAATGTAGTATATCATTAATTACTTATGCATTCCTACAACAGATGGTTTTCTGTTTTATATAGACTATATCTTATTGTGCAAAAGGAATTTGTTGGTAAAATGACCGGAATCTAATTTCAGGGTTTTCATGTTTAACATTATACTAGCCTTTCTATAGTTTCTGACTTAAGTATGAGCATGTGTGTATTTTCAATTATTAGCGGTTTCAAACTTTAGAGGCTGAATATATTTTTTAAAAAATGTGAATACGTTTAGACTCTTGAAATATCTATTGTATTTCTTTACTACTTATATACTACTACAAAACATTATCCACACTGGAAATAAAGTTTGTGTATGTCCCTTTTAATAATTTATTCTGCTTTATAAAATACTCAAAGAAATAAACATATCATATTCAAAAGGCTTACCTATGGTCACATTTAAAATGCTACATAGGTTTTCCAAGGCACTTGCAAGGCAATCTTTTATGCTGAATAAATACAGCAGCTGAGTTTAAATGCAAAGTAAAATACAGAACACCAGAGAGCTGTAGTAGTGAACAGAGAATTAGAATGAATTTACTCCTAATTATTTTTTTGCTGAATATTATGTTTTAAATAAAACATCTAGTGACTCGCAACTCTGCTAACATTAAACATTTCAACTCGGTCATATAGAGAGTCCAAAATGGATGTAATATGCCTTTCAATTACAAAAGTAACATACCAGTTTTCAAATTCTATAGATACATTGTGCATTGTAAAAACATTTGAGACAGGACTGGTTAACTGTTTAAATACAAATTTTGCTTCCTCTAGTTTTGCTGGGTGTATGCTTACTTAACCACAGCTTTTAAATTTCCATTTAATGAAGAAAGCAATTGTTCAGTGGAGTTTTTTTTCCCCTCCAAGCTGCTGGACTTTGACAGAATAAACAGGCTATGATTGAAAACTTCTCACATGCAAAACCATGAAGTAACACACTTCCTTGGAGAGGCTCTCATGTCACTGGCCCCTGCCTCTTCTCATGGCTATGCTGTGAATGTGGTGCCATAGTCGTCCAGGGTCAGATTCATTGTTACTTATGAGTGACACCAGGCCCTCAGCTTGGTCCAGACTCTGCCAGTAGTCCTGTGGCCACATCTGAACCCAGCTGAACACAGACATGCAATATTTATGTCAAACGAATATGACATGCTTCTGATCTCTTGACATTTAGACAATTGCTACTTATGTCCAGGGTGAAATGGTTTATTGCAATTTTTTTACTAGTGATGATGGAAGCATGTAAAAATGGGTGAACTTACCCATCACTGGGGTCAATATCCTCTAAGGAACCATAACCTGGGCTGGGGAGTGGGCAGCCCATATGGGTGTTGTTGGCCATCTTTTGGTGGGGTGCAGGGATTTTCTCCGGGTTCCACCGGTGAGCTTTTATCTCCTCCAAGCGCTCATTTTCACGGTCGCACACAAAACACTCAAAGCCATTCAGGTAGTTGGGCTTGCTCATGTCATTGACACCCCACTCTCTGTTCTGAAGCCCTTCCAGGAGGCGCAGATTAGTGATCTTGCTGGGTGTCTTGTACTCCAGATAGTGCATGTATGCAGAATCGTCTATATCCAGAGCCTTGATGAATTTGGCCAGCTCTTGGGCAGAGGAGAAGTCATCAATGAGGATAACAGAATGTGGGTTGGGAAGCCAATCAGCCACTGATGATGAGCCCCGATAGACAGGCACACATCCCTGATGCATGGGCCGCCACAATTTCTCAGTCATATAGTCGGGGCACAGGCTGTTCTCCATGGCAAGATGGAACTTGTAGCGGGCCACAAAGCTCATGAAACGGCTGTCCTCACCTGTGGCGGTGCTGGTATCCTCCAGGTGCTCAGGCAGAGGTTTGTTGTTCAGACACTTTCCATACGAGTCCACCTAAAAGGGGAGAAATGGAAAAAAAAATGGAATGTCAATGTCAATGGTATCGGTCTACTACAGATTGCCAGTGATCTCAGTACTGGTTCAAACCAATGTGATTCATGTTCTATACAGGAAAGAGAATGACTACTACATTTCCTTTCTTCCTATATTTAAGACTACGTCTATGGAAGGGTAGATGATATAGCAAAAACATTGATTAATGAACTCAGTTTTGCACTAGATGACATTATGAACAACTGTTTTGTTTGCTGACAACCTAAAATAGACCGTGCTAAATTTCTCTTTAAAAAAACAAAACAAAAAAAACATACCTCAATGTATTTCATGAACTCCTGGACAAAGCGGTCACGATCAGAAGGCACGTCACAGTGTGACTGCATATAAAGCACCGGAGCCAGTCCGGCCTTTCTCCAGCGGTTCTTCTCCTGCAGAGAAACCGAAGGAGGTTGCAGGAGGTATTCAAGCGATGGCAGCCATTGCAGTGTGAGAGGGTAGTCTGACTCCCGCCTGAATGTGGCTGTGTAGTTGAACAGGCGAATTCCAGGGCCATGAGAGAGCAAGTAGTTGTTCATGGGTGACTCTTCGTGGAACAACGCCCATGTCTGGTGGGGCAGACGCGGCAGTGGCGCCTCATATGCACGGAAGTCCGTGCCATAGAAGATGATGGAACTAGTGCGGCGGTGCAGCTGGACCTTGCGGTTGTGTGTGACTAGGCAAGAGAAACGGGGACAGTCCACACGTTCCCTGTCACCAGGAAAGTGGGGGAAGAGGTTGGCGCTCCACCACAGGATAATAGGCAACTCTTTGTTTCTGCGTGTGTCATTGTTACCTGGACCTCGGTAAGAATTTACAGTGACGAATTCCATGTCAGTAAGGGCACTCTGAGGCTGAAAGGCCCCACTGTCCACAGTGTCTACTGGCTCCAGGCATCTGCATGGAAGTGTACACAGCACAAGCCACAAAGAGAGCACAAGCCAACTCTCTATCTCCATCTAAAATGCAGATTATCACTGGGTTAGTTTTTCAGTTGTTAAGTATTAAAGTGTTTACTTAAGCCACGGAACTCCAGAAGGAGAACATAGAGAGAGAATACAACAATTCTACAAAATAAAGAATTACATGTTTTAATATTGGCAATTCCTTCTGCCAAAAAATAGTTCAATTACAATGACAGTATATGCTCCACAAAATACAATTTATTGCTATGCAACAATAACAGTTACCAGCCCAACAGTATATAATGTCAAAAAAAATAAAAGAAATTATTTATTTTGTGTCATTTGCATCTGTACGCTTTCGTTCAAGTGTAGTTGAACAAAAAAATATTGCCTGCGCACATATGAAACAGACCGACTCGTTTCGCTGGTGGCTTCAGTGCGTTTAACTGCTCTTTCGTCACAGCAGTTGACGTGAAAGTTTTCAAAGTAATGGCAGATTTGGAATTTGATGTTCTGTCGTCACACACTCTTTGAGAGTCTGGACCAAACGGTATTTTATACTAATATCTAATGTTATCTTATGAAAGCAATTGTATTTATTTCCCATTTTGTATTCGCACAAAACAATTAAGGGTTGGGTACGTAACGCTAACCGTTACTTAGCAAGGCGTCATGGGAGTGATAGTTTTGGTGTGGAAAAACTGCTGTTGTCAGGAATATCCACACGATTTGAAAGCTTTTCAGCCAGTCAGTCGGAACTGTTGTATAAAGATGTGAAAGTGGTCTAATGTTTAAAATGAAAAATATAAGGAATTGGAGAAATACACTTTTCCTTACACAATCCTGATATGCTTTGCTGATCGATTGTAGTGCTTCATGCAACGTCGGTATTCAGCTGGTGCATACTTTTTTGGAATTAGTAAAATCTGCTAGTAGAATTGGTAAAAAAAAAAATTATTCATATAGTTCCTTACCGTTCTTAGGGCAGATGCATGCTATGGATATTCAGCTCCTTTTGGGCTTTACCTAACCGCTTTAAGAAACAAATGAAACGGATTTTACAGGTTTGGATAGCTCCTGTTTCTTCCACGTCTATCCAAGCAAAGGAAAGAAACGGAATTGTGGCCTTTATCACCACCTAGAGCATTGGATGCATTATCACAATATAAAACGAGAGCTTAGTAAAATGTCAAAACCAAGAAAACGGTTATACAAATCTTTTTCATTATGCCACAAAAATGCAAAATAATATGCTGTTGATCGACAAAAGTTTTTAAAACCATGATCTGTTCCAATGGGTTGGACTTTAGGACCGTGCGCAGGGAGTAGCGCTGGAAGGACGTCCCTTAGCAAGTCGCACGTTGCACGTCAAATCTCGGCATCAAGGCTGTTCAAGCCGTGACTCGTCACCATAGAGAATGAGGTAATTTAGAAAACATTTCAGCACAAGTAAATAAACCTAAAACTTTAATAATGTCTTGTTGCCGTCGATAGCCACTGGCTTTTAGGATATTTAGGTTAACTGATGTACACCGATTTTTGGGAAGCGTCAATATAACACTTCTAGAAAATAGCGTTACAATATAGCTAGTTAGCTAACTAGGATAACTAAACTGCTAGCTAGGATAACATTAACGCTAGCAGGGTACAATATTGCTTTGCACTTTTCATCATACGTAGCTAGTGCTAACAATAAAACAACAAAACATTACTCTTTAATTTGCTTTGATATAATTCTAGGCCTTCACGCTGAGATGAACCGTAACATGGAAACGTAAGGATACTTTGAGCAGTTGCAAGCCACGAATACATTTATGCGCTTGCGCAAAATAGGAGGGTGTGGAAAAGTAATGTTTCCTGCTCATAGTCCTTATCTTACTGACTCAGTGTTATTGTTTACTTAGAGCTCTCAGTGACGTTAACGTCAGATGTTATATACGAGAGAACCCGCAGCTAAGCAGTTAGATAAACCAGTAACCTCAATTTCAGTGTTCATCTTAACCTGACTCAATATTTATGGCTGGTTGTAGTGTTTATAGGCCTACATACCGACGTTCTTTCATGAAATACAAAAGATAACCAATCTGTTTGTTCCGAAAATGTGACCAATCTCTGTGGATCCTGCAAGAGGGAACAGCCCTGTTCAAATTCTGTGTGTCATCTTCTCAGTTGAACACTACTGAAATCACTATTTTGTTGAAGAAATTACATTACCGGCTCAGATTTAGCATGCTTGGTGTCCATTTGCAGTTATAACTGCATAATCCATAGTATTAATTTAGTCCGTGTTTGTGTGTAGGTTCCATTGAGTCTGTGGGACACCCAGCCTTTGCTGGCGTCATGAGTGGAAAGAGCCTCCTCCTGAAGGTGATCCTGCTGGGAGATGGCGGTGTTGGTAAAAGTTCACTCATGAACCGCTACGTGACTGACCGCTTCGACTCACAGTCATTCCACACCATCGGTGTGGAGTTCCTCAACCGCGACTTGGAGGTGGATGGGCGACCAGTCACACTGCAGATCTGGGACACGGCAGGCCAAGAGCGATTCAAGTCACTGCGCACACCCTTCTACCGCGGTGCCGACTGCTGCTTGCTCACATTTGCAGTGGACGACGTGCGTAGCTTTCAGAACCTGGGCGCCTGGAAGAGGGAGTTTGTGCGCTACTCCGATGTGCGCGACCCTGAATGCTTCCCGTTTGTCATTTTGGGCAACAAGGTGGACAAAGAGGAGCGAGAAGTTGGTGAGGAGGAGGCACGTGCCTGGTGTGAGGAAAATGGCCGCTGCCCCTACTTCGAGACCAGTGCCAAGGATGACACTAATGTGAGTGCTGCCTTCGAGGCAGCTGTGCGGGCGGTGCTATCTGCCGAGGATCACGTTGACCACGCCCTCCTCAGCAGCACCATTGACCTGCATGGGAATCGTAAGCCCGCCCGCTCCACCTGCTGCTGAGGATGCCCACATATTTACGTGTACCATGCATATGCACACAATGGCCAGTACGACACATGTTGGGGTGAGGTGCGTGAAGTAGCTTTGATTGAGTTCCTTTAGGTTGTTTAGCTACAAATGTAGCATAATTACTGTACAGTGTCACTAGTACAGTCATTTTTTATGTCTCCTTTGTGCAGTGTGGCACCGATGCTGCCATAATTGTTTGTCTTTCCTGACAAAGACTCCTGTGCCTGTGGCTTTGTTGGGTTTTCTGACAATGCAGCTTTCTTGCCCTGGAGGCCTCTACGCCTGCTCTCCTGCACCTGAGGGCACAGTTATACTGCTGCAGAAGTCATCATTCTGCTTCTCACTTAGCTTGTCGTCAGTGTTCTTCTCAGTTTATCAGACTGGAGCATTTTCATGCTGTATTGCCAGTTCTTGCTGTCAAAGTTCTGCTTGTGTTTTAATGTTTTATGATAGACTAACCTCAGAAAAATATATGTAATCTTTACTACTGTGTAGAATAAAAAAAAAAGTCAGATTTGCTAAGCCTGTAACAGTTACACTGAGGCAAGTTGTGTGTAAATGTTGGAGAAAAGGGAATATGTGGCATTGATGGAACAATGTGATTTTTTGCTGTTACTGTTTTTTTCTGGGTACATTGCTTTTGTGTCAGACCTTTGTTGGACCTATTACTTGAGCATTAGATGTGGTCTTGACTGTAAGATTCTCTGTTGAGTTGGGAGTATTGTGGTCATGCTCTAGGACCCACTGAGGCTGGAAATAAGGGCTGTCTCTGTCTTTGAGGAAGTGTTTTCCTCACCAAAAGACTTTTCTATTGTTTGGTTTGCCTCCAAATTAAGTTCTTCATAACCAATTGCACTGATTGAGTTGGCACTTAATAGATTCTGCAGTGTTTGTCACAAGCTTTTCTGTTTTGTTTTTGTTTATTTTGTTTTTCTGTGTTTTATTTTGCTGCTTCACAACTGTTAAATAAGCAGTGATCAGTTATGTTTGTGTTCCCTTAGTTTAGTCTAATCTGAATGTGGGGGGGGGGTACATTTGCCCAGGTATCCCACATTTAACTCTTGTGTTTTTAGTAGTTATATAAGGTACAGTCTGTGGTTTCTGATTGTTCAAAGAAACAGCTTTAGTTTTTATGATTTTGGTATTATTTAGGCATTTGTGATTTCCTTTGTTAAATATTCTGTTCATTTGTTATGCTAAATCATACTATACTTTGACCTCTCGTAGGTTGAGTAAATAGTATAATACTTTGTCTTGCTAGCACTGCTCATATGAAGCAGCAGATGTAGCTGACATGCCCTTTCACTAAAATGTTTAATGAGGTTTGTTCACTTCCAACCAAACTCATCCTCGATGTTGCATTAAGCTGAAAGATGGCTCTCATCTTTGCCTGCTCTTGCATGTTAAAGCCATAATGCTTTATGTTTTTCTGCTGTTTAGGCAGGGGCTGATGTGGCCCAGCACATTTTTATTACCAGTCTCCATCAACTTATAATGCCACTGTGAAACAGAATCAGATAAGGCACTGTGTTTTCACCTCCCATGTTGGTACAGAAAGCTATTGTTTTTTTTTTCTGTATTAGAAATAAGTATTTAATTGCCAGTTGTTGTTGGCATTTTTATGTCAAGGTACCCAAATAAGGTACAACAGTGTGCTCACTGTGATTCTGATGTAGTTGTGTTGCATCTTGTTTTACAGTTTTTGTTACAGGTGATGCATTCCAGTGATGCTTCAGTTTTATCTCGGTACAACCCTCTCCAAATTAGAAAGTAAACGTGTATACTATGGCATATGTGGAAATGTTTTATTTAAAGTATTCAAAATATAGACATACCTGTTAAATTATTATTGTGTGACAAACCATATTTACTTTATGCCTTATTTGCATATTGTTTTCCATTTATGAAACAATTATTGTTTTATAAAATTGTCACCGTCTCTATTCCCAGAAATGATGCAGAATCAGGTCTGTGGTTATGTGTAAAAGCAATTACTGCACTAAACGCAAGCAACAGCTTGGAAAGCTCATGTCACATGCTGTATGTACTGCACTGGGTATTCACATACCAATACTGTATTGACTACAAAGTAGCTGTTTAGCATTGCAGAGTATTCGCTTCATATACTTTGAACTGAGTTGCGTGTTCGTACCTGGGATTGGCTGAGCTTCTCAGCCACCCAACCCATCATCTCGCATTACATTCTCCGTGGCAATAAAGGAGGAAAAGACTGCTTGTTTACAGGCCAAACTAATTCAGTTTGTGATTATTCAATGCTAGTGTGATGAATAAAACTTTCAATTGACAATGTGTCATTAGATTCTATGACGAGTAAATATTCTGAAAAAAATATTTTCTATTTACAAGAACATCAAGCTGTAAACTGGAAATTCCAAAAGTGAAAAAATACCTCATATAACTGAAAGTTCCAAAAACTTATTTTGGGTCAGTGTGAACCTTTCTTTCCAAGTGTGATATCCAACATTTTGATTAAAAGCTCATTATTATCAATATCTGAAAAATTTGTGCATGCTTTTAACCTTTAGGTTTTCATATAACTCTGCTATATCATTGCTATATCATTTTGCTAACCAGAGTTATCTGTGCTTCTGTGTGGCACTGGAGCTAGAAACATAAAGGCTATGGAGACTGCTTCTGTGAATTTTCAGTGGCCTGCCAAACATGGCATTCTATCTCCTTGACCTGCCAGCACAAGGTGTCACATGGCCAGGTGCAGAGGACCGTGAACCCCTGACACACAGAAGCCTGGTAACTCTGTGTCCCTTTCTCACAGAGAAAACATGAAAGGTCTTTGATTTGATTTCCCTTTATTACAGAGATTGTCCCCCACCCCAAAAAAGACCTAATGCACCAATGCAGATCCAGCCAACAGGTTAAAGAAAAAACAACCTGGCTTGGAGATACCATTCACAAAACACTTTACAAACAGTAACATTTCTAACAAATATTGTTAGTGCCACAAAATATTTTGATGAATAAAATGAAAATCTTCATTAGGATTAGTTAAAATCTAGCTAAAGAGTGTTATGCAATAACTACTAATATTCTCCGGATAGTTACAGAGACCAAACAAATGCAGCTTTTTAGATGACAAAGTTTGCATTTAAGGTGAATATTAACCTGACCCTATGGGGAGTCAAAGCCTTCTTCAGCAAGAATTTAACTGCCAGATGCCTCTGAAATGTTAAAACCATTTCATTCCAGCTGCTGGCTCTATTATGTTTCAAGACTGAGGGGAAAATGTGCTGTGGTCACAGCACGTATTGGTGTGCCTGGCACCACAGTAACCAGTCATCAGCAACATGAGGGTGATTTTTTTGATGCACCCCAAGCAAAAGAAAACAAAAAGTAAAATAAAAGCTATTCCTGTTAATGAAACCTGGTTAATTAAAAAAACCCTACATTTTAGGTGGATAAAGATGCTTCAGAAGGCTACCAAACTACTTAAATTCTAATGGTAACAGTGTACAACACCCACTTTAGATCGAATAAGATATACTATTCCCATACCTAGTAAGGCATGTACTAATACAGAAGACACATGAATGCCATTTTGAATCTTAAATCACAAAACAATGATAAACATAAGTCCCTAAAAAAGTTATATTAAACAATAACAACAAAAACAACAACAACAAAAATAATAATAAACAAATTTTAAAGTCAAATTCATGCCATGGTTATATGCCAAGCCTAAAAGTAAAAAACAAGTTTTTGAGCTTTGAGCTTTTACCAGTTTGTTTGTTGTCAAACTGAGTTTTTGTTCATCAGCAAAGTAAATACACTATTGATGGAAAAAGGTTCCTGAAAAATTCTATTCAACACATATATCATAATCAAGCAGTGTTATAATAAACAGGCCTAAAATTGCTTGTTGACTGGCCATGAGAATTTTTAAAACAGGCACTAGACCCCATGGCTCAGAAATACAGCACCTCCTGGTGGACAAAACTCAGCTGAGCTGCTTAAAAGGTGTCACCTCAAGTGAATTTGGAGGAATTTCTCTGAAGTGATCAACAGAGAGTGAGGTGCTGTTAAACAGGTAGGTTAAATAATTTCTTCAGTTCTCCCATAGGGGGCACTGCTGGATGAAAACAGAGGGGACAGCATGGATGGTAGTAGAAAGCAGGAAGCCTAAGATCGTGGACCTAAGCCTTTCCTCCCCAGATAGCGCAGCACAGCAAAATTATAGGTAGTGGACACCACGTACGTGAGCTACAGAGAGAAAGAGAAACAGAGTATGAGGAAACAAAACCAGACCTCATGACAGGACTGGATTCATCATAACATTCAAAATATTCAGAAGAAAGATAATTCAAATATATGATAAAATACAACAAAATAAATTACAACAATGAGTGTAGTAAACTGTAAACATCTGTTTTTAGTTTACTGGTCTTATTTAACAACAATGAAAACTTGTACACAAAACTTGTTTACTGAGGAAGTTGTATGGTTCCCAATCCCAAATCGACAATATCAAGCAACGCTGAGAGAAATGTCACATGCAGGCACGTCATGTAGTTTCACATTTCTGCTTAGAAAGCTCCCCAAACATTTTGAGAAATTTGAAAAGACTGCATTCACAATTATTGCGATCAGTCTGAGCAGAAACAGACTATTTTGAACTCATTACTAATGGAGGATCTGAATTCTTTGACACCTACACCTACACTGTGTGCCGTCACTGAGCCACATGACTAACTGTGCAATGCGCTGAACACTAACGTCTTAGAGCCTTACAAGTGCCAATAAGGTGATTCCAGCTCCTGCAAAGGCCGTGATATAGAGATCATAGGTCAGGAAAAACTGTAAAACAAAAAAGAATTTACACAAGTCAGGACTCTGCATAACGCTGATGTTTGATGTCAGGTTCCATATCTGGCAGGCTTTTAGAGCCAGCTCTCTGAAGAAAAGGCATGGGATTTCACTTGTCACAACTCACCTCTCTTGTACTGCACACATTGGACAGGGTCACCCCACAAGCTTTTCCAGGCATAGCATTCCATGGGAGCAAACCTGAAGGAAGTGAGACAACTTTGAGCTTTTACCATGCAGCATAAGGAGGATAACAACATCACACTCTAAGATAAGATAGGCTTATTTCCAACTGGGAGAAATTTACTCCACCTAAGAGTAAGAAAGCCTGTGAAACAAATTCTATAGATTTATGTGTTTTGTACAACACTTCACAATCACTTCACTATCATCTGAAGAATGCAAAGAAAAGATGACCCAAAGGTTGTTTTTTTAAAAAAATAGATTGGCACAAAATCAAGCCTCCAAGTACATGCTACAACACTTTCGAGTAATTTCTTGCATATTACGACAGAGGTGAAGGAGCTGTCAGGAGGTTAAACAGGTTTGCAGAAGATATTAAGAACTGTGAGGGCACGTTCATTACCATATTGCCTGGCATCCACGCACAGCTGGTTGATGCTGGAGGGCGTTTCAGAGAGCATGTCGATGGTGTGACACGTGGTCGCCATGTTGTAAAAGAAGTAGACCGGAAGGGCAGACAAAGCAAAGACCAGCAGCCAGATGACAGCCAGGAAATATGTGATCACAATAAACTGTGAACAAGATGCAGCATATAAGTGACGTGGACACCCTTTAAAAATATGTTTTACTGTGAAAAAGTTGAGCATATAGCCTGAAAGTGGAGGACACAACCCTGAGCTGCCAGGCAAACTGTGAGAGAGTTTTTGTCCATTGGGGGTGAGAAAAGGCAAAAAATGCATCAACACAAAAGGCTCTGAGAAGTTTCCACCAAGTCACAATGGACTGATAAAGATAAGAATACAAGTATTGCTGACATTTTTTAATGCACACACAAAACACAAAATTTAGAGCAAGTCAGATGCTGCCCTTACCATTGTACTGAGACAGCGGCCACACACAGTGCTTCGGAACTCCCCAAATGTTTGCCTTGCCACGCTAGTTGTGTAAAAGCCCTCGGCCAGTAGTGCAATGCAGTACAAAAAGAAAAAGGTGGCCAGCCCATAGATAACATACTGGAAGTACTCAATACTGAGAGAGAGAGAGAGAGAGAGAGAGAGAGAGAGAGAGAGAGAGAGAGAGAGAGAGAGAATTGGTGGGGGAGATTAGTATTATGCATCCTCATGGATACTTAAGTGTCTCAAAAGTGTTGATAATGAGTCAATACTAGTCAGAGGAATATCATTATGTATTACTCTCATATACAAATATGATGAGGGTTAAATTAAGATCTGTTAGGTTCTCTTCAGAAAACGTCTTGCATGATCACCTTACTTGATTTGTAAAATAACTGCACATCTCTAGCCTTGTGCGATTTGCATAGCTTCAGTGTGGTTGGAACATGTGGCACTTACAGGTATGCCAGCGTGATGTAGTCCTGCAGGTTGCGGGCAAAGTAGGTTTCAATGAGCCTCTCGGTCTCGGTGAGCGCCTGGTGCCCACAGCCGCAGAACAGGGCAACGCCTGAGAAGCAGAGGAGGGTTGCCACCAGGGAGGCGTAGGGCACTCCTCCCAGACAACGCATACAGCACTCGTAACAACCTATAGGGTCCATACAAGCTCAATCATCATCATCATCATCATCACCATCATCCTGTCATTCTCTCACTCCATCTTTCCATGCTCTGTCCTTTCCTTGCACCAGGAGTTTCTCTTCCTTCCTGTTTTGTGTTATTGAGGGTGAACCAATCCAACAAAATATTATTGTCTTTGGTCCTTCATTGTAAGGAATACAAATGAGGCTACAGTAATTGTTTCCAATCAGATAAAACTAACTAACAAGCATCGTGTTTCTTTACACATCTCACTAATTAAAATACATTTGGAAAAGGACTGAATATCTGTGTGTACAATATATCATACAACAGAAATAGCTACATGTGGGCAAAAAGGAAGCACTTCTCTGTCCAAAACATCCATTTTTAAATATCTCTAATATATA
>JAOYMR010000009.1:12069308-12079447 GCA_025802075.1 Tenebrosternarchus preto | reverse complement strand
AGTTAGAAGTTAATTAACATTATTACAAGAGAGCAAAAAGGTAGATGAGCTGATCCATCAACCACAACTTGTTTATTGCCACAACACATCCCCTCTATCTCAATCATTTCTGACCACAGGACCACAGCTGACTTGCTATTCTTGGTTGGTTTGTAGAGCACCATTCTCAACACAGGAGTGACCCTCACATAGCAGTGGCACAGTGGTCCTTGTATTCTTACGCTTAGAAATTAGCTCAGTACAGGCCTTCAATTTGCAGTGCTGGTTTGTAAAAACAGTTCAATGTCAATATCTTAATGTCTAAGTAAGTGTATATATACATATATATGTGTCCTTGTTATGTATATATACATATATGTGTCCTTGTTAAAACAGTGAGGCATTCCCACACAGCACTGCTTAGAGCAACCAGCTGGGGCCATAAAACTGTCTGACTGACAGGATACGGGCAGTTGCAGAGGACCAGGGAGTACCACGCCACATAGAGTGTGAGAAAAGAGGGAGGACTGAGGCACCAAGGGAGAGCATCTCCTTTTGTGACTTCACCAACAATGGCCTTTGTCTCTAAGAAGCTCGTGAACACAAGGGCACGCAATGTGAAATGAACAAAAGGCCACAGCTCTACTTTTGAAAGCTGATGTGGGGGGTGGGGGCGGGGGAGGGGGAGGGGCTGGGCTCGTGACTTCAGCAGCAGAGATGGAAGACATGACTTGGAAGTTCATGTAGTGGCTAGTAGCTGTCCCAGGATGCTAAAGACGGGCCCTGTTGATCATCTGACTGACACCCCAAGCATATCACAAGCTCAGGGTTTGGGTTAGAATATACATGTGAATGAGAAAGCTGTAGAATCAAGAAAAGCTTCAAAAGCTAGTATATGTTTAAACTAATATGATTGACTATAAATGGCTTAATATAATTTAACATTTGGGTTGCATCCTTTGCAAATATATATGTTTTTTTCAGCCGAGTTGATATTTAGCTTACATGCAGTCAAAATGCATTACTGTAACCAACAGTATATTAAAAAGGCTACAAATGTACATTTACCATTGGGTTATTTGAGAAAACATAAAGCAGCTAAAGCAGAATTAAACTATATATCATATCAGGCCATACCATATCGTATATCATACAAGTGAATGGATTCTAGTTCGCTTCTCAAGAAATGTTTTGTCCTATGTCTGTGCGGACAATCCCGCCACGTACAAGTTAAATCTTACTAATCTTGCTAAAAAGTAAGCTAAATAACAGACTGAAAAAAGTTATTAATCATTATATAATGCTGCCTAAATAAGACTCATCTTTCCTCAAAACATCTAACTTAGACAAACTAGTATCAGCTGTAAATTACTCACCCATTCTTGAAAGGAAGTACTCTTGGTTTGTGCTTAGCTAGAGCGACGATATGTGCGATTCGCCCGAAAGATCCGTCGTCGCTGCTCTGTCTCCCGAATCTCCCAAACAATGAACAGACCCAGTTGATGGCTGAATGTAGCTTTTCAATGAACTGCATGCCCACACTAGAATGGGCCGGGTGCAAGACGGAGAAGAATGGCGAGGTCAAGATTCCCTCTGCTTTAGAAATTTATTTGAATCGTTGGGGGAAAAGCGACATTAATCTGCATAGTATTATAGCTTTTTAAATTTAATAATGTTCGTTAACAAAAAGGGCTATATTGCATGAAAAAGAAAAAAAAGCATAAATTGCAATTATTTCACGACGTTGGCTGGAGGGCCTATCAAGTGAGACATATGTGCAGGATAGACCATATTAACACGACTCACTGACGTGGAAAAAGCCTTTATCTTATATTTCATTCCATATTTGGAACATTACAATAAAGCTTCACCTAACGAGAAAGGTACTCATGATTGAATAGAAATAATGTGAAGCAATTAGTCTAGTATGCGTTCCTAGATTTGTGTGGCCATTGGACCGAAGGAAACTGATTGTAATCTACACATTAGTTAACAGCGATCTCCTTTTGTACTAAGACCTATTACATTCAAGAATTGTAGACATATGCTTATGGAAAATCTCTAGTACTGACTAAATTTTATTTTGAAAAACTTCCCGTCACGTTGCCACAAATTTTGCACTTAAAAAAGCTTGCTAATGTTACATGATTTCGGGAGAACAGTTAATAGGTTACTCCGTGTTAATAGGTTACTCCGTTCTAACGCAGAGCTGTCTTAAAAATATGTATACTTTAGACAGAATTTACTGTTGTAAAGTTTATTAATGTACTATAAAATAATTTGTTCAATGTAGGTAATCTGTTTTTCACACACACACACACACACACACACACACACACACACACACACACACACACACACACACACACACACACACACATAAGTAGGGGAGGGTAAAATATAGCCTAATATGCCTCTTTAGTTAAACAGGTTCCAGCAAGAACGTTTTTTGTTTTCTTTTTTCCATTTCCCCATAGCAACGTCATCTGTGAATTACAGTCGTGGCCAAAAATTTTGAGACTAACACGAATTTTGGTGGTCACAGAGTTTGTTGCTTCAGTTTTTATGGCGTGAATTTGCGTTAATTCTAGATTGTTACGTAATCAAATGAATTGCAATTAATTCTAGAACCATCTCCTAAAAAGAATTTGGCTACAGACTTGGCAGGTATAAGTGCACCTGCATGCACAGTGAAGTAAAGGCTTTTGGAGGATGACGTAGTGTCAAGAAGGACTCCTCTCGATGTACAATATCAAGGACAGGCTTATACAGGGACTTGCTCACAGTTTTGCCTAAGAACAGTGCTATGAATAAAGAATGATATTAAAACATCCTCCATCCTCCAACTTCTCCCAAAGATCCAGCAATTCGGTGATGAACAAGATTTTTCCACCATGAAGGAGGACTGCACCACAAAGCAAAAGTGGCTCAGTGAACAAAACATTGAAATGTTTGGTCCAACCTCACTGAGAACCTGTGGTCAATCCTCAAAAAGTGGGTGGACAAACAGAAATTGTGACAGATTGTCCCAGAAGCTGAAGCCCAGCTTGCCAGGGTACACTTGAAAAGGTCTTGAAAAGGGACAGAACAAAATTTCTGTCTCAAAACCTTTTGGACATGACTGTAGATTTTTTTTATTATAAATGTTTTTCGATACACAAGCTGAGTTATGTTTAGTCTCCATCGGTGATCCTGCCACTACACGGCAAGGAATGTTGTAACAGCTCTATACGAGAAAAATGTGAAAACGAAAATGCGAATTTTGAAAAGGTCATATAACGCTATTTATTGTTCAATTTCTGGTCCATTATTTACGTTTGACACAACCTGTCTTCACTAATAATATTTTACGTGGAACGCTCATTTTGCAACATACAACCGTATTGATCTTAATTGTTTTGTATCAATTTAACACTTAGTGACAGTTACAGCTAGCTTACATGTTGGGTAGACCTAGTTCTAATGTTTGCACTCGCTCCGCTTTGACTAAGAAACAGTCGATGCAGGAAATAAAATGTACATATTCATTTGTAGCAGAAATGTGCAGGACGATTGCATACGAATTGATTAATGTTGATCAAATACCTTTAATTTAATTTGCAAAAATCAAAAAGCATTCTTACCCTCACTCCTCTACTGTGTATGAAGTTGCTTCGTTACATTACATATGAGTAGATTGTTAACTATACAGTCAGCACGATCATACATTTTGACATTTTATTCGTGTTTTCATTTGTACGCATTTGATTAGATGACGTGATTGATTGAAGTGATTGCTCTGTCTACTAAAATTCGGATTAAACGAGTGTTCTATCCTATGTTAAATCAGTGTCATGTGCGTCCTTACTCATATGGACAGATGTCAAACACAATACCCATTTCTCATTCTTCCGCAAACAAATGTTTATTGCTTTACAATGATAAATATTTTAGCCGGTCAACATGTCGACGTAAATATCACATATTTCCTTGGTTTAACCAATGGCTTATTCCACAGCTACAACTTTCATCCACCATAGATGGCACCTTGATTCAACAGAGGAGAGCCTTAATGGATCAAGCAAGAAAGCAAGTTAATGCTCTACAGGACCAACATGTAGAAGAGCACACTAGTGTTAATGCTCTACAGGGTCAACATGTAGAAGAGCACACTAGTGTTAATGCTCTACAGGGTCAACATGTAGAAGAGCACACTAGTATTAATGCTCTACAGGACCAACATGTAGAAGCGCACACTAGTGTTAATGCTCTACAGGACCAACATGTAGAAGAGCACACTAGTATTAATGCTCTACAGGACCAACATGTAGAAGAGCACACTAGTGTTAATGCTCTACAGGACCAACATGTAGAAGAGCACACTAGTGTTAATGCTCTACAGGGTCAACATGTAGAATTAATTAACTAGCATTAATTAACACAATTGATTTAAAAGAATTGATTTAATACATATAATAAAACAGGTCAATCTTATGCCAGTTAAGGCTCACTCAGTTTGACCACAGCATTAAATATATTAAATGGTATGGAAGTATGCACTTTCTGCTGTGGGTTAATTTGGATGGGCCATGGTTCATTCAGGATAACAGATCTCCATATCAACAGACATGCTTGGCATCAACTATGCTCAGACATGTTTACATCCTATCTCTATTTTTTGAATGTTTGTGAATTCTGTGGAAATATATTAGGGAGTGCCTATGGCAACACTGGGTTGGATTTACCTGCATGGGGAGAGAAGGGAGACTATCAGATGATGGAGAATACTGTGCCTTGAAATGAAACTTTATCTGTCAACAGTCCACAAATTCCCCCACCTCATTCATGGCCTCAAGTGGAGAGATTGTCAGCACTTTACTAGAAGAGAAACATTAGATTCATTGGTAACTGCTAATATCTGGGACTTCCATCAATTATTTTTTTCGAAATCCAAGAGAACTCTAAACCTTTGCTTCAGAGACTACCTGACTTTCTAGCTGGATAATCTGTGAGCTAATATAATTTAACCTACCCAGTGTAAATCCACTCCTGTAATCACTGGCTGATCCTGGATATTGTTCTGGTTAATAATTATTCTTTAAATATCTTAACTAGACCCATTAGTTACTGAGATCTTATTAACTTTTTTGTAGACTTTGAACCAGCCACTGAATAATTTTAGAAAGGTTTTTAAATTAGCTTTTATAAAAGCTCACCATGAAAAGGGAAACTGTTCAGACTTCTGTATGAAGTTCCTGCAAGCAAAATAAATATTTTTTTCAGATAGAAAACAAAGTTATAAATTAAACACAAAGAATGCCTATGGTACCCGAGGAATGAGTGCACATTCCTGCTCCAATATGAAAACATTGTTGGGTGCAACTGCTTCACACAACAATTAAGTTTTCATCTTGTTTATGTATCTGTTATATATGTTATATAAATTGCTTAAAATATGAAATCTTGCTATCTTGTAATGAGAAAAATCTTAGACATTATAAAATCAAACCCATTTATTTTGTTTCATTGTAGCAAACCAAAACAAAAGGAAACATTGCAAAACATTGCTGAACTTATTTGAATTTTGTGCCACTGTTTGTCACTGTTGCCTCCAAAACTGTTAATTCAGATAGTATGGAATGGAATACAGAATGAGAACAATGTGAAAATTGTAGATTTCATGTGTATTATTTACATTAAAGGTTCATGTGATTGTGTCATCTTTTTCTTTAATTTAGAGGTTTTAGTTCATGCTCTCCTGCACTTCTTCTTTTCTGTGCCAACTTTCTCTGTCGCAAACAATTCACAGTGGTGACCAGAAGCATGCATGCTCACAATACTACCAGACCAATACCACACAGGAGAAAGTACCAAGGCTCTTCTACACAGTCTTTAGATGGTTCTGTATCTAGTTTTTCCACAGGTGCCTCTAAGGTCTTAAGCGTGTACTCAGGAACGCTGGTGAGGTGGCACTGCTCCAACTTTTCGTTGACTAGCAGGTGGATCCACACAGTGGCCTGCAAAGGTGTGGGCTTTCCACTGTCACTCACCTCAATGAAGAGGTGGTACATGCCAGAGTCACTAGCTGCCGGCTGCCATGTCAGCATTATATTTCCTGAAAGTGGATCAATCTGCAATGGACTATCCCTAGCTGGCTTGCTGGCTACAATCTGGTACCTGATGTCAGAGTTAATGCCCAAGTCATGGTCGATTGCATAGATTTGGGAACTGTGCTGCCGGCCCTGGTGCTGGGTGATACAGTCTGGCAGGAGTCATTGCTGGCAGGAAATATGATCTGTGGCTGGTTGTCATTTATGTCCTTGACAATAATGATGACAGTCGTAGTGGAGGAACACCGAGGGCTGCCGGCATCCACGGCCTGCAGGAGTAGCTCATAGTGCTCCTGTTTCTCCCGATTCAAATCCTCTGTGCAGCGAAGTGCCAACTGCTCCCTATCCATGGTGAAGGGAACACGCTCATCCAGATGTGTTCCACTGTACCACTGGCACCTTCATCAGCATCTTCCACCTCAGTCTTCCCAACTTGGGCCAGGCGTGCAATGCTTTCAGAGATAATGAAGATGGAGCGTGGAGGGAGGAAGGTTGGCTGGTTGTCATTCCGGTCCAGGACACTCACAGACACCAGCGCCTCCAGAGGTGGGCTGCCATGGTCCCTGGCCAGAACTGTGAGGACATATGCTCCCTGCTGTTCTCTGTCCAAAGTTTCTGCAACTGATATCACACCTGTTGTTTCATTAATACTGAAGGCAATTGGGCTATCATGAATTATCCTGTACTCCACTTTGCCATAGACCTTGTTATCTGCATCAGTTGCCTTCACTTGTATTAAAAATATACCAGGCTTATTGTTTTCCTCTGGCTCCACTTGATAATCAGGCTGCTCAAACTGGGGGGCATTGTTATTCACATCTTCAGCCTTCACATTGATCACTTTTCTTCCAAACAAATGACTGCCTTGGGTTTCACTAATAACAATAGTAACATGATAGTCACTACATATCTCATAGTCCAGAGGCTTTAATGTCAAAAGTAGGTAGCTGCTTGCTTGCATCTTCAATGCGAATGCTGTGTTGTCTGTCTCTAAGGACAAAACCCCCTGAAAGTTTGGAGTTTCTCTCAGCCTCAAAATGGCCAAGACAGTGGGGGGCTCATTCTCCCGTAACACTATTGTTTGGTTTTGACCCTCGACCACAAATTTGATCTCAATAGCCATCTCCAGGCTCAGCACTGCTTGCATGTACACAGTTACCTGTGCTTGTGCAGCTGGGCAATGAGGGCTATTTGCAAACACTCTCAACACATGCATCTCAGGTGTGTCCAGACTCACATTTATGGCTAAACTAATCCTTCCTGTGATGCTATCTAAGTGAAAAAGTATCTTGGCCTGGTCTGAGATATGTGGACTGAAGGAATAGGTGATCTGGGCATTGTCACCCGGGTCTTGGTCCGTGGCCAGTACCTGGGCCACTGTTGTCATGCATCAGGAGCCCTGAATGACTCCTGCAGGCACTGTGACATTGTCAAGGTTGTCAGGGCAAAACTGTGGGCAGTGATCGTCAACGCTCAGAGGCACAGGACCGCTGTCTTTGGTGATGAGTCGCATGCCATACTCATCACGAGCCTCCCAATCCAGACCCTTTTCCACAATCAGCACAAGGACTGATCCTTCCTGGGCCACTTTAAAGAAGCCTGCAGCTCCTTCCAAATCGTAACTTACCTCCCCATTACTGCCAGCATCCTCATCCCGAGCCTTGTTATCCAGCAGAACCCTTTCCCCTCCACAGCCAGATCCTCAGGAATCTTTAAATGAATTTCACTAATTACAAAATAAGGAGCATTATCATTAATATCCTCCACAACAACGGTTATCTTTACCATGTCCTGTTCAGGGCCCACTAGGGCACTGTCTGAGATGGTACAGACCCCATCCTTCTGTGATGGACACAAGGCTTCCCGATCAAGTTTCCGGTGTACAGGTCACCCGTTTCTTTGTTCACTCTCAAATATGAATTCCCAAGCAGCTGGAATGGAGGAAAGTAGACCTGTCTCAGGGTGCCTATCTTAATTCCTTCTGTCAGTAATGTGTGACATACGATCTAACAGATGATACAAGAAGCACCCTCTAAAAACAAAACAAAACAAACAAGAAACAGAAAATAATTATAACTAATTATTTCATTCCTGCTTGACTAAACATAACAGGGAGATTGCATCAATTAACAAGACCTACAAGTTCGCATTTATACCGGTTTGAAATGGATTTTAAATCTTTACCTTCGCCGTTAAAACGATGCACCTTCTCCCATCCACATTTTCCCTAAGCACTCTATTACGCATTCTTTAGCACTAATCAACAAAAGAAACAGACTTTTACCTCGTCTTCTGTTGTACAGATTCCATATTAAAACACACATTTGAAACAACAGGTAGTCAAAGTATGACAAATATACTTAACTGAGAATACAAATTATGGAAGGAAACCTGTAATAAACATGTTCGTATTTTCGTGAGCCGCAACTGCCCATTCTATAAGCACGTGCAGCAGGACATCCAAGTAAAACGATTTTTTTACCTGCAAGGTAAGCTACACTACAGGTATTTGAAAAACACAAACGTCCCTGGGGAAAGACTGGTCTGTCAACATTATCTTTTTTTCGCTCATCATGTATGTAGACTAACCGTTTTTATTCCACTCAGAAAACGTCTGTATAATTATCAGAGGTGTTAATGTGCACACAGGCGTGTCAATTTCTCAACATCTTATTAATTTTAGTCTAGTAAAATGACTATATATTTGTTACATATAAATGTAATACACACTTCAACGGCAGTTCCAACTGAATTAGTATTCGAATAATGACTCCATTCTTGTGTCGCCATCGTGTGGCACTGCACAGGCATCGGTGTGACCTAGACAACGAAAAGGTTCTCTCGTTTCGTTTCTGTCGTTGGAGTTTCGAAACAATTGTACAGTAGGTGCAGTAACACACTCCACATTGCAAACCTCAGATTTACGAACAAATTATTATTTCTACATTATTTCTAAACAAAATTATTTCTACATTGTTTTATAGAAGATTCCTTTGTGTGGTTATGCATATATACCCTAGAAAAACGTTTGTACCCTAGTAAAACGTTTGTATATATGCCTAACCACACTTTTTCCTTTACGGAGGCATCGTAAACTGTCAAACTATTGGCTCTACTGTATAGCGCAATACCACATTGCGATCTTATTGGCGGAAGCGCAGTTCCGTTCCACAAATGGCGTATATAAAAAAGGAATAGCTCGCGCAAACTTGACTACTCAAATTTTAATAGTGTCGCTGTCTTTAAACCGAAGGGGTTTATGAAACGATGTCTACCGCAAACATTGCAGGTTAGTTATCATTTTCTCCTTTAACATGCCTAAGCAATGTAGTCTATAAAAACAATATTAAGCTAGAAGTTAGTCTTAAAATACATCGAACTTTTTAATATATGTTAAATTTTAATTGGTAAAATTCAGACCAGAGTTTGTACATAAACAAAATTAACTGGAAATGATCAGTAAATTGCTGTTAACAAACTTAACAAGACTTACGAACATATCAAATTCCTCTAGACTTGGAGATGGAACTAGGGGATCTTCTTCAGGAATTTAATGAGGTTGTTGAAGAGCTGACCGCTCCGTCACAGAGTATGCCCTACGCCTATGAACGTCTTCTCAGCGAGGCTAAACGTCGCTCAGGTCTCAACGATGGAGTGAGTGACAGCGGCATTGAAGACGCGGACGACGGTGAGTGCCTTAATTTTCCCTCTACATCACCTGTAAATTAAACAAAATTTTAAATCGTTCGCGTGTGAAAATGCTTCTCAATAGAAAACGTCTTTAGGGGAAGGCACATTTTGCATTACTTCTTTTACTCGTGGAAGTTTCTAATCTGGAGTTTTTAATATCGAAGGACAGTTAAAGCAGCTTGTAATGAGTTTAGTTTAACGTTGCCCCGTGTAATGTAAATTTAAAGAATGAACATAAAACGAAAGTTACATAAGGCCATACTCCAAGCTGGAGTAAAAGATTCTTTTTGCTAAAACTTAATCCCCCACGAATATGCAGTTATAGACAGGCCTCACATTTTTGTATACTGGAACACTATATTATTGCTATAAATTATACAT
>JAOYMR010000009.1:12057930-12067972 GCA_025802075.1 Tenebrosternarchus preto | reverse complement strand
GTCACAAAGCAGCTTTTCAAACGCATGGGTACAAGTCCCTAATGAGCAAGCCAGGGGTGACAGTGGCAAGGAAAAACCTTGGGAGGACCAAGACTCAGAAGGGAACCCATCCTCCACTGGGTGGCCCAGCTAGTAGAAGTCCATTTAAAGTGCAATTTCTAGATTGAGCAGTCGTTCCAAAGTGGATGTTGAGCCTCAGGCAGGTGGATGCATCAGCATGTTCCCTGGTGGCATTGGCGCATCCCCTGGCATACCAGAGCATTTTCTAGGTGCTTTATGGCCTTGTAGTAGAGTCTATCCATTAGCAGCAGTGAGTGATATTCAGTTGATAAGACTCAAACAGAAGAAGGGCATCAGGATGGATGAAGCAGATTGGCAGATCATGAGTCAGGAATCTGGATCTTCAGTATCTCCTGGAGCCTCAAATGTAGCTTGAGTAGCTCTATTGAGTGGGAGGTGAAGAGAGAGGGGGAAAAGGAGATCACAAAGCATTAGGTGTGCTCTTGTAATGCAACGGGTGCAGAAAATGTACAATTGTGCAGAGGGCAAGCAGAGACTCCGGCAAGAGTTTATTTATCTTTTGTCATGGTGTTGTCATGGTGACTGGTGTCAGCTAGAAGAGGTTGGACTCCACCCCCGAGTCTTGGTTCTTCTCAAGGTTTCTTCCTCATACTCTTTTGGAGTTTTTTCATGCCTCTGTCGCCCTTGGCTTGCTCACTGGGGGCTTGGACTCGGACACTTGTAAAGCTGCTTTGAGACAACAACTGTTGTAAAAAGGACTATATAAATAAATTTGATTTGATTTGAATCATGACTCTTCAGACATCAGTGCAAGGTTTAAGCATAATAATCCTCTCTTTATGTTGCACAACAGAGATGTGAGCAGACAAAGCTCATGTGACTGTGGAATTGGATCCAAGATTACCAGCATGTGCAAGAATATATAATGTGAAAGATCTGACAGTATGGGTGTCTACAGTATTCTCACACAAGATAAACCTGTGCTCTTGTTGGGCAAATAGTTATGGATTAGTTCACCCAAAGATGTGAAGAGTACTTTGCTGCTAAGACCAGTTAGCTTGACTTTATTTTAACAATGCTGACTTAGTATGCCTAGCTTTTACTGATTATTAGAATTAGCAAACTTAGCATTTTTGAGTGAGGTGTTCCTTAATGTGAATGACTCACCCAGCACTGGTTTTGACAAGAGCACATTTAAAACTGAGGCTGGGTTTTAGAGTTTAATGGTTTTTGTCTTTGCCTAACACATTTGACCTTCTTTAGAAGTTTCCTAACTGAAACTGATTTGTTAAGTCATAATTATCTTGTAATGAATATGACCATTTGCTCCAGCTCAAGGTTTCTTAAACTAAGGCCCTTTTTACCCTGTCAGCAATGGTTTTGAATCATGACTGAAAAATGACACATTTTAAGAGTCCCAACAGTACTTGCAGAGTGCTATATAATTCTGATTGCATGAATCCTTGTGACAGCTATAGTTTTTTACTCATTTTGTATAGAATTGTTTGTATATTGTGATTACTGTAAAATTTATGTTTATGTACATTTATGTTAATGCATCAAGTATCTTTCAATGTAAATGTACAGCTTTGTTACTGATAATTTTTGTTTTTATATTATAAATTAAAACATTTGTGCTGAAATGCAATTGGTCATGCAATTAAATTGTGTAACAAAATATTTTTCAGTAATTTTAATTCACATTTGAATTTTTTGGGTTATATATATTTTTTACAATCTGTTTTTTTACAAACACATTTTCTATCTTCTGAACCACAGGGCATATTGTTGATCAATAGCTAATCAGACAGTTTAATAAGATATTATTTCAGCTTCTGGGTTAAACCATGTGCAAACAAGCAAGGAAATTGTGGTTTATCAACAGCCCTGACAGGAAGTGCATCAGCCACCTTCTTGGCACAACCCACATTTGTTTTCCCCAGAGCTCATCATACAGTGGTACAGTAAACTCTGAAATGTCATTCTTTACATGATATATTCTTGTACACCATAACCTCAAACAACAGTGTTATTTAACAGATATTCAATACTCAGTTACTTGATTCTGAACAGATTTTGCTTCTGTACTTTACAGTTTGGAACAGATGTAATAGGCAGCAAACAATGCCAAATTTTCCCCTTGCTCTCCAAAGAAACTGGCCACAGAAAGAGGAAGCAGGCCTCTGCAACTGCATCTATAGTCACAAATGTCTGATTGTACAAATATGTGTGAATGCAAATATGAATATGCTACCTTAGGAATCAGTCTATATCTTGTGTTTAATACGTTTATTGATGATCTGAAGAATGTGATTTACATGCTAAGCACATATGCATCATACAGTATTCGATCTAGCAAGGTATTGTGTTCAAAGTGTTCAATCTAGCAACCGTCCTTGTGGAATGAGTATTGGTCATGACACTTGACTCCAACCTAAACAGTGTCTAGCAAGTAAGTTTTTAACCTAGATTTAAAGACTGAGACTGATTCCCGAACATTAGCTAGAAGATTATTCTGTGGGGCTTTGTAAGAGAGAAAGATCTGTCACCCTCTGTAGTCTTCATAATCTGAGTCACCCACAAATAACCAGCAACTTTTGTTTGAAGTAGGCGAGGCAGTTCATAGGAGACCAGAAGCTCGCTCAGGTACAGTGTAGAAAGACCATTAACTGCTTTATAAGTAAGTAATAATATTCAATAATCAATCCAAAATTTGACAGGGAGCCAGTGCAGTGAAGATAAGATGGATGTAATATGTTCATATCTTCTAGTTCTAGTAAGGACTCTAGCTGCTGCATTCTGGACTAACTGAAGCTTGTTTATGCTCCTACTGGAACATCCAGACAGCAAGCCATTGCAATAATCCAACGTAGAGGTACCAAAAGCATGAACTAGTTTTTCTGCATCATTATAGCAACATTTTCTTTCTTAACTTGGCAATGTTCCTGAGGTGAAAGAAGGCTATTCTATTGATATTATCTACATGGGCTTCAAGTGAAAGACTGGAGTCAATAATCACACTAAGGTCTTTTACTGCTGTACTTGACGTATCTGCAAGTTATTTATTTCCTTTACACAACCCTAAGTTTTCTTAGGTGGGGGCATCAAGATTAGCAGACATAAATACAGCTGAAGATCATCTGCATAACACTGGAATCTAATAAACAGAATGATAAGGGATCCAGTACTGACTGTGAAACACCATATTTTACTTTTGTAAGCTCATAAAGTTCATTATGTATAAGGACAAATTGAACATGATCTTTCAAATAGAATTTAAACCAGGAGAGTGCTGATCTTCTAATGAGTATTTCCAGCTTGTCCAGTAAGATGCTGTGGTCTATGGTATTGAACATGGCATTGAAATGTACAAATACAAGAAAAGAGGGCAAAAAGAGGGATGGGAGTTATTGTGCAAAGGCATTTTAATGGGGATCTCCAACTGTCTTAATAGAAAGCAAAACCACTACTGTCTGAGTGCTGACCAGCTCTGTTTAGAGGAATTAATAGCAGAAGGAGAAGTGAAACCACACAGTTCCCAGTTTGCATTAAAAAGGAAATTTGACAGTTTGTCCATAAACAAAGTGCAATAATTGTTCATCATTTAAAATATGGGAGGCTTTAAGATATTGCTCTAGAATTATTGATCTATGGTTCATGTTTAATTTTTTTTGTGTGTGGAGTAAAGTACAGCATATTTCATTTCTCTGTAGAACTGTATACAACATATACAAAATAAAAGTAGAACAAGGTAACAGGTAAAATGATTAAATATTGTGAGCTAGTGAGTAAGTTTGTGACTTTGGGTTTGTGGAAGAGGCTAGTGGAAGATAGGACAAAAAGCATAATTTTGTAGCTCAACTGGTACAGTAGGTAAGGCAAGGCACTATTAACTCCAAGGTGATGGGTTAAACTTCCAGGGAGAATACATACCGTCACATTGATGAATATAAGAGTGAATAACAGTGCCTGTCCAATAGAATAAAGCCAAGTATAACTGAGCTAATATGGGGCTTGGAGGGTGAAATACACATTCAGTTTATTATTTGAAGAAAAAAAGGAACACTTAAATCACATATTGGATCTTAATGAAGGACACTTTCAAGTTTTCATCGCAAACTTTGTTTAAAGCAAAATAACAACAGTCAATGGAAACCAAAATCATCAACCTACTGAGGACTACATTAAAAATCACACAAAAATGTAAGTAAGAAAATTACATCTCAGATCAGAAATTTGTGTGAATTTCATCACAGCAACTCATAATGTGATAGTGTGTATGACAGAAGTCTGATCAGGGCATCAGTGAGCTCCAGGACAGTCTGTAGCATCACTTGGACCATTGGATACAAAGATACATAATATCCCAGAGGTTCTCAGTTGGATTCATGTCTGGGGAATGCGATTGCCAGTCAACAGCATCAATGTCTTTAGCATCCAGGAACTGCTACACACTCTGGTTCAATGAGGCTGAGCATTGTCCTGCACCAGCAGGAATGACTGACTAAATCAGTCATTCTAGATGTTACAAGCAGCATAATGTTCAGCACGACATCTCCAGACTCTTTCACATCTGTCATGTATTCAGTGTGAACCTGTGTGAAAAGATTGGGGTGCCAGTAGCAAACCTGCTAATTGTGCTGCTCTCTGACTAATGCTAACCGAGCTGCATGGAGCGGTTTACACTAGAAGATATTGGGCCCTCATGCCTCAGTCATGGAGTCACTCAGTTTCAGACAGAAAAATGCACACCAGTAACCATTTTGTAGAGCTCTGGCAGTACCCCCCTGTGAAAAACTGGTCTTGCTTCTGGGTTGATGCTCTTCTACTGCCCTGTCTCTGTGCTCTCCTTGTGTAATAGTCTGTCTCCTCCATGCTCTTGAGAATGTGCTGGGAAACCGCAAACTTTCATGTCACAGCACATATGCCATGCTGAAGGAGTTGAACTATCTGTGTGCAGTCTGAATGAGTTTCAGGCACTGCCTCATGCTACCAGTAGTAACAAGGACACTAGCAAAATTCAAAGCTACAGTGCTATAACGAGGAATCAGGAAGGATAGAGAGGGGGTAAGTGTCTGTGGCCAACACCTGCAAAACATTTCTCTTCTTGGGGATTGTCTTGCTGTTACCTCTCCAGTGCACCTGTTGTCACATTAATTTGCACCAAGGCAGGTGAAAGTGATTTACAGTCGCTTATGCTTTCTAACTGGACAAGTTAATATCCCTGAATTTTTACTGTTTGGTATTATTATTGAGATTATTCAATGTTCCTTTAATTTTGTGAGCAGTGCAGTTAGAATGTTTAATGTTTTAATATTTGAAGAACCTTAATAGAAACAAATTTGATGAATTGCATCCAAGACCTTAAACATGCACAAAATCAAAATGATAAAGTGCAAGTTTGTCAGACAGCTGCTGTTTTTTAAAAAAAATTAGCAGTACTTATCTTCTCGATCATTCACAGCATTATACCACAATCAGATATTATGCGTTAATCAATAAGTTACTAGCATTTAATCACCAAAAGGATGTCCTATTAGTCAGAAAATATCATTTGGCCTACATTATTAATGAAATGACTCTTTATGACCTAATTAATAACCATTAGTAAACTAACTGTAAACCATTTTAAAACCCTTTATAAGGATAGTCACTGTAAAGTTGTACCATTTAACCTCTTATATTAGTTTGAATTAAAGGTGAACTAAAATAAAATTCAAGAAACATCACTTCTAGCAGTTAAGTAGGAGAACGCAACTATTTTGTACAATTTTTTTTATACTTTGCATCTGCCTACCATTCTGACCCACAAACACAAAGCACAAAGCATTTTCTAGTGTAATAATTTTGGGAGTTACTGGACCAAGTCTAAGATTGAGAAAGGTGATAAACTAACCAGGCTGAAATCAGAATGGCTAAGGTTTTAAAGTATGACCAAGTAAACGGCACCACCTTGTGGGCTAACCAATCATACTACGGATGCACATCACTCCTTTTCAGACCATACACCAATACCCTGCTGAAGATATGATACAAAAATGACAGTTAAAATGAGTGATTTGATACACTTTGATTCATCAATGAGCCAACACAATAAGCTGCAGCATCAATATGATTAGATTCTGATCTGATCAAATATGTTCCAGGTAAGTTAAGTATGGGACTGCACAAGACTGTCACACATATTAACAGTTGTTCAGTAACCTTGTATTAAATAAAACTAAGGCTATATTTTGCATCAGGTTAGCTTAGTTCTGCTTTAGACAGCTCTCTGCACACCGTATCTGTTGTGTACACTGGAGTTCCACCATAGCTAATTAGAGAACCACCACAGATTTAGAGTAGGTTGTTTCATTCCAGATACACCTAACATGGCAGACAAAATGTAAACATTTCCTCAATTACTTTTTGTGAATAACGAGTGGAAAATAACTTAGCAATATATGTTTTATGTGAGCTAAATAAACTAAATGGCTGAGAAATACCATTATTTGAACTGCGATGTAACCAAACAGAAATATATTCACTTTGCAAATACCTTATCAGGCTACATAATCAAGAATTAGCCTCTAAGGCCCATATATTTCTGACTTAGCTAGCACAATCATTAGCAGAGCTAAATCTCCAGTTTTCTCATCAAATAAGAAATAATAAAGTTAAGTCAAATCCCAATTTATTTATATTGTGCATTTTACAACAGCTGATATATCAAAGCAGCTTTACAGATGTCTGAGTCCAAGCCCCCAGTGAGCAAGCCAAAGGCCACAGTGGCAAGGGAAAACTCTCTGAGAGCAAGAGGAAGAAACCTTGAGGGGAACCAAGACTTAAAGTCTGAGTTCAACCTATACTTAAAGTCCGAGACTATATCTGCTTCCTGAACACTAGGTGGCATGTTATTCCATAACTGTGGGGCTTTGTAAGAGAAAGATCTGCCACCTGCTCTAGTCTTCATAATCCAAAGTACACACAAAAAAACACCTTTTGACAAAAGTAGGCAAGGTGGTTCATAAGAGACAGCAAGTCATTGCAATAATCCAACCTAGAGGTAACAGAAACATGAAATAGCATTCTGCATCATGTAGTAACATTTCTTATCTTGGCAATGTTCCTGAGATGAAAGAAGGCTATCCTAGCTATATTATCTACAAGGGCTTCAAGTGAAAGACTGGAGTCAGTCACACCACTGTCTTTTATTGCTGTACTTGAAGCAACTGCAAGATCATCCAGAGTTACTTTGTAATTAGATTCCTTCTGTCTTACCTGTGGTCCAAGTACAAGTACTTCTGTCTTATCAGAATTTAGTAAAAGGAAATTTCTCAGCATCCTCTGCCTAATGTCCTCTATACATTGCTCTACTTTACTAAGCAGGTGTCTTGTATAGCTGTGTATCATCAGCATAACAGTGGAAGCTGACACCATGCTTATGAATAAATTCACCCAGAGGCAGCATATACAAAGAAAAAAGCCCTAAAACAGAATCTTAATTCCAAACTTTACCTTAGTCTGCAAAGAGGTTTCTCCATTTGAGCCTATCAAGGCTAATGTGAGCTAATCAAGTTTAATAGCTGTGGCAGATTACTGATAAAATTGTTGACATTAGCTGGTGTGAATGTGCATTTTATGCAGTAGTGTGGACGAATGGACCTATTTTGGCTAATGCATATTTTAAACAAGAAGAGGAAATTATCTGAGACTTCAGATAAAACAAGATGAGGAAATTATCTAGCTTCAGACTGTGGGCATCGTAATGAGTAGGTGCTATTACATCCTGAATGACCCCTACCGAATCTAGAAAGGATACCACTGTTGCTCTCACAGGGTCTTCAAGATTATCAAAATGGATATTAAAGTCTCCAACAATTAATGCTTTGTCCACAGAAATGGCCAGGTTTTAGATGAAATCTGCAAATTCAGAGTATGGCCCTGGAGGTCTATAAATAACGAATAGCAAGTTTAACTGAGTAGACTTAGTTTTTGTGGGTATGTATGTTACAGTAGTATAAAGAACCTCAAATGTGATAAATTTATACTGAGGTTTTTGTTGACACTCAGATCATCATTATAAATTACTGTGATACCTCCTCTTCTAGCCATTAGATGAGGCTGATGAATGTAATTGTACCTGTTGTACATCAGAAAGCATTGTCTACTTCAGGTTAAACATGCACACCAGGTTGAAACGTGAAACAGACTCATTTTTGATTTTTTCTTGCTCACTCACTCTTACAGGAGCCAAGGAAGTACGCAGATTACCAAGTGAATCAAACTGCTACGGCTGAATCTATTTTTAGTCAATTTCATTTTTTTATGTGATTTTAATCTAGTCTTGTAAATTGATGCAGCCATATCATAAATATGGGCTAATCGTAGATATGGGCTAAATGGGCCAATTTCATTTTAATCTTTTTTTTTTTACACCACTAAACCATATTAATGCACTGGCATGTGCCATCTTGTAACTATGCATTCACACACCAGCATCATAGATTGAATCTTTACCATGTGCTGCCATTTTGTAGCAACATAATGAATCATTATTGCAAAAACACTGCAATGATTGCAACAAAAGAACCAGAAAATATGAAAGTCATAGGAACTTTACATTTGTGTCGACACAAAGTATTACCAATAAACAATATCCTGTCGAGAGTGTCGATGCTCCTCGCTCGGGCCACCAGAGGTCGCACTCTCCTGAATACTGATGCACAGCTGATCCTCATTCCCCTTAATCCTCCCCTCTATATAGTGTTTCCTCAGTTGTAAGCTCTTCGTGAAGTATTGCCGAATTCCAAATAAGTATACCAAACAGTTTCCCCTCATGCTAGGATGCCCAGAATTCCCCTGAATTCTGGGCATCCTAGTATCACAGTACCACAATCCTGGTCAGGAACAAGTATTAGTGGCAGGAGGTAGTACATGACATGGCAGAATTTGTAAAGGCATGTTCAGTGTGCGCGCAGAGTAAGAACCCCCGATGGTTGCCCACAGGACTTCTCCAATCTCTTCCGGTTCCTAAGAGACCCTGGTCACACCTAGCAGTAGATTTCATCACCGACCTGCTTCATTCTCAAGGTCATATCTGTGTCTTTGTGATTCTGGATAGGTTCTACAAGGAGTGCCGGCTGGTTCCCTTGCCCAAACTCCTGAGACTGCTGAAGTGATGTTCAACCAAGTCTTTCGTCTTAAGCTTACTAGAGGAGATCATTGTCTCGGACAGAGGCCCCCAGTTCACCTCACGAGTATGGCAGTCATTTTGTCACCAACTGGGCGTCACCAACCTCACTTCGGGTTACCACCCACAAGCCAATGTAGAGAGTTTAAATCAAGAAATAGGCCGTTTTCTGCATTCTTATTGCATCCTTTCATGGGGGACTGGTGTAAATAAATACCCTGGCCTGCATATGCCTAAAACTCACTGACCCACTCTTCGACTGGGATGACCCTTTTTCAGTGCATGTTGGTGTACAAGCCTCCTCTTGGTCAGGGGAGCCTTCAGATGTTCCCTCTAGACTACTGGAGTCAGCAGACCTGGAAGAAGGCCCATGTGCGTTTACAACGTGCTGTGTGGAGACAAAAGCTTCAGATTGAGCGCAAGCTCCAGGAGGGTCAACCTTGCCATCCCAGTCAGAAGATGTGGTTTTCCACACGGGACATGTGCTTCAGAGGGCTATTCCACAAAGTGAGCTAACTCAGTAAGCCGGGCTTTTTAAGACAAGCCTGGCTCATTTTGCTCAAATTCGGTTCCACGAAAGAGGCTAGACTTAAGCCTCGCTCAGTTACTACAGCAACATATACGTTTGTACAAACCTGATCTGTGGATGTGGATTGCTGTGGATGTAGCATATCATATCATATCTTTATGCCTCTTTTGTGTTCAAATTACAAGCAAATCATATCACTCCGCAATTCACATATGTTCAGTATAAATAATGTAAATGTGTGGTTAACTTAATGGTGCAAAAAGGAAATGGATACCTTACCAACCTTACCTACCTTACCAAGATTTGCATACAGGGTGATA
>JAOYMR010000009.1:12029992-12057830 GCA_025802075.1 Tenebrosternarchus preto | reverse complement strand
CCAAAACTCTGGAATAGTCTTCCACATGACATTAGACACACCAAATCTATGACTGTTTTTAAATCAAAACTAAAAACATATTTCTACAAGCTAGCTTTCAGCAGTTGTTAAACTGTTTGTAACTGCATATGGAGGATTATGTTATTGTGTTTTATGTAAGTTATATGTTTTATGTACTGAGTAGAGGGTATAGTGTTTTTTTTTTCTTATATATTGTAAAGCACTTTGGTTTGTAAATGTGTTCTATAAATAAAATTACAATTACAATTACAAAAGAAAACTTTTGCTGAAGGTGCATCTATTAATTGTTTGTGCATGTGTGTGTGTGCATGTGAGTGCATGTGTGTGTTTTGTAAATCAGTCTACCTTTCAGTCTACCTTTACCAATTTATATTTGTCTTAGAAACAATTTTAAGCATATATTTAGCCAGTGCAATTTTGATATTTTCCCTGTGTACACATTACATTTAAAATGAAATGGTTAAAGTGGAAAATGACAGCTTTACTTCCAGGAAATTAATGTCTATATTAGTTGAGTGAACCATACAGAGAAGAGATCCATGACTCACTGACAAATTGATCTAAATATGGTTATACAGTCTGAATTACATGTGTAAATGTATTTGTGGCATCAGTACTTCATTACATTTAGTGACTGCTTGGTAGTTCAACCACTACCTTTCTATGTACTAGTCAACACCAGCAGAATGATATTTTTGAATTTTCTTTCCCATTTTTTTTTTAGCATTTTATCTAAACAACATAATTAGGCATTGGCTGGCTATATTCTATGAAATACAAAAGCAAACAAGTAACATAAAACATATGTGTCATTATTTGTTTGGTCAAGTAATCAGTTATGATATTCTCGGTATAGTAATTACATAAATACAACATGAAAAAGGACTGCTTTTACAAATCTACAACTACTGTTTGTTTGACACAAGAACACCGTTGCAAAATGTACAGTTGTACTTTTATACACAATAATTAGGTAGCTGCTACAGGGATTAGCAAAGCAAGAAGTAATGCTGTTTAACAGTCTGATGGGTTTTTGTGCTTTTTTTGTTCAAAAATAAATCTGTGCAGGTGCTTGTGCCCAAAGGAAAAAATCAAAGAAATAGTGGCTGAGCAGTTTAAAATATAAAAGATCAGTTCATCAGAGAGAGAGAGAAATTGTTTTGAAATAGCTTTGAGCAGACACGGACGCAATTGCCTCGATGACAATCAAACCGGAAAGCTTCCAGTTTCTACTAGTTCTCCTTAGTTCTCCAGGGTGTCCCAGTGAGTCACAGCTCACAGTGTGGGGATTAGATGCTTCATCGAATTCGTTGAAACCCTTCTCAATCAAACCTTTAGGCAAGCTGCCATTGCCTATAGTGGGCTGGTCCTGCCCTCCCCAGGGTTTAAATCATACACTTTCCAAACCACTGTTCTCTGAGAATATACTGTACTCAGATCCAGTTCATGCGCCAGGCAGCTCTGAGCCATGTTTCCCTCTCTTTCCCTCCAAGAAATGCAGTTTTATATGAAACTGAAACTTTTTGTCATTGCTACAGTCTGTGAATTTTATAGTAATATATGAATAAAAAACTAAATCAAAGATTTAAGACATAAATGTATTTATGCTGATATCCAAGTCTAGTAAAGCCTGTTTATGTTGCTGAATGGAATGTAATACCTCAGATGTGTGCAAATAATTAACTATAGCAGCAGAGAACATTCTAGAGGGAGTTTGCTGTCCCAAAAATTTTCTCATAACATTGCTCTTAGGACATGGAAAAATTATTTTTTATTTTTTGGAAATATTTGAAAATGTTTTTTTTCCAGAACATAAAAATTATATTAAAATGTTCTGGGAAGATTCATGATGACCAGTTTTAGAAAACATTACACATTTTCAAAATTTTTACAGGTCAAATATTGTAAAGATTTCAGAATGTTCAGAGTGATCATTACAATTCTAAGAACATTCAATGGCCAGTTTTATTTATTTATACAAACAGATAAAAAAAAAAAAACATTAAAATAATAAGTGAAAAAAATCTGCATGCAGAATCTAACAATAACAATAGTTTAAAACATTTTTTAAACTTTGTAAGACTTTCAAATAATATTAAGCAAAGCTCTGGGAGCTCTCCATGTTAGCTGGATTACAGCAAAGAGGAACATCCAAAAAGAACAAGGAAAGCAGGTTTGTAAGAAAAAGTGCTAAACCTACTGACACCAAATGACCTTGGAGTATGACTCTCTGAAACTGACCTCAGGGTATGACTCTCTGAAGCTTGAACATGGCCTCTTCTGCAGTGAAGAGGCACATTTAATCATAATATTTTTTGCAAAACTGACATATTTTAAAGCAAAAGAATCATCTACACCTGCATATAATAAGAAGGAGAAAGCAAATGTATAATCTAAAAAAGGAGTGTTATTTTTGCAATAACACTGGGATCTTCAAATATTTATACCATAAATAGGAAAAATGAAATCGTTCACCAGATAATAGTTCACTGCACATAGATGATACTGATAAAAAGTATACAAAAAAAAGTTAGTTATACCAAAGCATTATTAAACAAGATGTATATAAATATACAAAGAAAAATGATAAAATATCCATTCAGATATTGTAAATTTTTGTTTGGCAGGGACAATTCCAGCTGTTCCACTGCTTCCAATCTAAAAGATTTAATTATGAGACAGCAGTGGTCATGCAGAGTTCAATATTGATTCCAGGGAGAATTTGACCTCTGTGTTCTGACCAACTGCTGCTAGCTTAAAGACTTGATTGAGAAAGTTACTTGAATTCGATGAAGCATTCTAATCCCCCGCATTGTGGCCTGTGGTGGGGGAAGAGCCCTAAGGGAACTGGATTCTAACTGGCCCCTTACATGTCTTAGCTGGCCAGATGACATGCCTGGTTGATGGTTGTATACAAGATTCCTGGTCAGCAGAAATCCAGTTAAACTGATTACAGCGGTCCTAGTAAATACAGCTCTGCATTCAAATCCAGCTGCTGCTCAGTGGAGAATAGGCTTCCCCTCTGAGAACAGGCTTTTCCTCTGTGGTTTTGTTTAGGCCTACTTTAAGCCCAACTTGCTTCTTCAGCTCCAGACTTCAAAATCTGATGACTTGCTATTTTTTCCAGTCTAATCAGGACAAATGAGCACATGCAGCATTCATTCACTATTAGGCATAAACAGCAGGGTTAACATATACTTAAGCCTAGATTTAGCTAGATCAGAAACAAAAGTGTACTTCACAACCTTCTGAACAAACTGAGCAGATGTCCAAGTACATGTCCAGGTGGAAAGGCAAATGTGATTGGACTTTTTCTCAGATTGGGTGCTAACTCTTATTAATCAACTGAATCAAATTTATTTAACATCATAAGAGACAGTGTATTCAAGAACTACTGTGATTTAGAAAAGGGAGGGAATGATTAAGGTCAGTGAAGACAGGTGCTAACTGACTGAGGACACTTTGACCAGAGCCAAACATTTCACAGGCTGGCTTAGGTCCGCATCTCCACAGATGACTAGCAGCATGTTCAAAATGAGCAGAGCTGCTCACCCAAAAAAATCTACATTCCATCCAAAAATCCTAGCTTTGAATAACAAATCCCTTGCATGTTCTCATCTAACATTGGGAGGGGGAAATATGTCATAAACAGCATGGTTTGACATGACTATCTTAAAAATCAAGTAGAATCAATCAGATGAAGGCATGATAAATAATGTGTGTTTGCAACATCTTCTCCAGTTTTATGGTTTAATTTGGCACATGGCACAATCAGCATGTATACATCTGGTGTACATAAATAAATATTAAATATATTTATACATAAATATACATATAGAGCTATTAAAAAGACACTTAGTGTGGCCTTAGATTATGGTGTTGAGAATTAAACTAGCACAAACACTAATAATTTTTCCTTCTGGATATTGGTGCTTTCAATCTAATAGGAATGGTCATGTACACTTTCAGATCAATGGGAGCATAATCTTCATAAAAGCTCTATACATATATGTATGTATGCTCATATTTATATATATATTTAAAGAAACACAGGTCTACACTGAAGGTTATTCAGTGTAAACAGGCCACCATCTCCTTCTGGGAGGAACAAAGTCAATGGAATCATGTCAGTTAGTTCAGTTGAATCTTTAGCTATTTTTTTACATGTAAAATAATAATAGATTTATTTTTGTAATTCTTAAGCAAAATTAGACATATATAATATTTAAAGAACAAAAAGTGCTATTTTGCAAAGACAGATGACCAGTGATGCAGCCATAACACTATTTGTGGTAAACAAAATGAACAACATGGCAAAGAAGCTTTCCCTTCCCCCACCCGTTCCATACAAATGTTAAACAAAAACAGGGAAAATGTTCACACACTCATTTCTCTCACACAGGCCCAGTTTCAGGCCCATTCTCAGGTGATTTCAGCACAAGCACACACGCATTCTCACTAATATGCACCCATTAACCTCCTCCCTCCCACCCATTCACTACACACAGGCCTTCTCAGACATTCTAAACCCAAACACCCATTCTCACTCAAACATGTATGTCCAAACACACACTCACACACACACACAACAAACAGGTGTTCTGAGAAGTGTGTGCGAGTGTGCAGTTCATGAAGAATAGATCCAGTAGTTGATAGTTAATTTTGTTGAAAAAGTTGCACTTTTCTTTTAGCAAAACAATCACAGTAAAGTTTATATGTCCAGTCTTGTCTGGCAGAGTCTGTATCAGACAATAGTTTTCACTGGAAATAATGGGAAAATGGTAAAACCAAGTATAGGGATAAGCAACTAACAAGTTGGCATGGATTGCTTCAAATCGCTATGTGATTTCTATAAATGTTTCTCCAGAATCCAGTTGTTTATGCCAAATTTACTCCACACACGCTCATTTCAGTGAAAGATAAAAAGAAGAACAACAAAAATCAAGCTCTCAGTAAGGCATTGAAAAGAAAAAAGCAACAGATATTATGCAGGTGTCATCTCAGAGGCCACTGTTTTGAAATGTGTTTCCCACAAGAGACTGAAATGGGAAATAAAAAGCACTTTTCTGCATTTTTGTTAATTATTCAAGAAAAAAAGTGTTGATATCTCCCCAGAGTTCTTAAAAAGGCACCCCCCCCATTTTTAAAATGATTATTAGAAAAAAATACTGCTTGACACACTCATCTTAGGAAGATGGAGTAATTGGCGTTTTGGCAGGTCTGTAACCACCAGACGTCCAGAGAGCACGTCCAGGTTTTGCTGTCACAAAATTCTTTTCAAAACATTTCATTACTGTTTCCTATGCAATCCACTGCGATATTCTTAGAAAACCAAGAGCTCTCCTGCATCTGCATGCCCCGCTCAGACGGGCCTCCTTAAAGCTATACACGGGTTGTGGAGTGCGAGTGTGGCAGGCCGGTGGAGTTGAAGCCGGCAGTGAAGGTGTTGTAGGGGTGCAGGTTGGGCATGCCCACCAGCGAGTTGGGGATCATGGTGATGGTGTTGGGTGTCATCAGTGGGATGTCATCAGGTGAGCGGCGCAGGGTCAGCGCGTAGTCGGGTAGGGAGGCCAGACGCAGGGCCTCCCCGCCCTCACATTCATGCCGCGCCTGATTCACCTGCAGTGACACGATCTCCTCCTCAGCGGGAGTGCGCCGACTCACCTCACTGGCAGTGGCAGTGCCTGTGACCCCTGCGCCGCGTGGCGGCGGACTGGCCTGCGGACGCTGCTCCTGCCGCCGCTTGTCCTTCCGGTAGTAGAGGGCGGCAAAGGCGAGCACGTTGAGGAAGAGAAGCGAAGCGCCCACGGCGATGGTGACGCTTAGCTCGGTGGAGTAGTCTCGTGGGTTCTCTACAACAAGTGGCCCAGGCTCCTCCTCACCGTTCCAGGGCTCTTTGCCGCCCTCGCTGTAGGCAGGTGACATGGGTGGCCTCTTGGTGTTGAAGGGCCATGCCTTTCCGCCGGGCCGCTTGGTGGACAGCGAGTTCTGTGTGGTCTCAGGTGGTGGCACTTTGGTGGTGGTGGACGTGTAGTGGAACATGTCGTGGAGGTTGTAGAGGTGCGGCACCAAGTGCTTCCAGAAGGCCACCTTGGTGGCGCGGTAGTGGTCGCGAACACGTGGCTTCAAACCAATGTGCAGGTACAACTGGTCCTGGGGGTTATACTTGGACCAGGCCACCTCCTCAAATCGGTTGGCTTTCGTGTGGATGAACTTGGTGTCCTGGGGCACTGGCTTGTTGGGATCTCTGCACACACATGCACACAGACACACGTAAAAAAAAACAACTGCTTTAGCTTTTCAGTCATAGCACATGTGCTATACATACATTTAAATCAGACTCCAAAGTACGCTTTGTTTTTACAATGCATGCAGTAGTGGTTAATATTGATGATCACCCTGGACGTAGCAGACTGGTACACATTGTTGCTTTTACACTCAACTGGGAAGCTCAACCCCCGCCAGACAACATTTATGGTTTGACCCTTTTTGGAGCGCTGCACTGCTTTCCTAATCAGGTGTTTGTGCGAACAGAAGCATGACCTACCTCAAATGCCACAAGGAATAGACCTGGAAATAATACCTCTCTCTAGAGCTTTGTGACACTGATCAAACAAACCAGCCACCTTAAAGCTTTTATCTTCATGCATGCAATGACGAGTGCATGCCTGATGCATGAACACTTAATGAGTTTTCCTCTCTTCTGTCACAGTGACATTGCCTGACATGATGCACAAGTTTCATCAAGGTCTGATGCATCTCCACCCTCTTTCATAAAAAAAGACAAAGAAGGAAACAAGGGCAGGAGTTTTTAAAGGAAATACATATGAATATGCTTAGATGCACTTCCAAAAGCAACTTGTTTTTCATAAAACAACAGTGGTGTAGGTCTTCTGCTAATTGCTTTGAAGAAGCAGTGCAATATGCATAAAGAGCAAGTGTGCTGGTAGAACGTGGACCATAATAATCAAGAAGCATGGAGTTGGGGGGTGGGAGGTGGGCAATGGTGCCATTGGAGGGCTTCAGGCAAAAGGAGCTTGGTGGGCACAATAACACTTTGATGCCTCCAGGGGTCAGTGTTTCCCCATATATGCTGAAGAAACCTATACTGAGGTACAAGGTGGCCTCCAATTTTCATTATCTGGCACTATTGATTTAGCAATTGTATTAAATTATGGCATTCCATCACAATCTCAAGTCTCCTTGTTGTGGCAGTAGATGTTGTGTCAGTGGAGTGAATTTTTACATGAAGTATGACAGAGGATGATTATAAAGTGCCTCAGATCAGCATACTGAGATTTTATCCACAACTCCCTCGTCCTCACATTAGTAGTTTAATCAACCGAATCTATGAGTGAGCCCCAGTAACCATCCAATCAGCTTTGAAAGATGGCTCATCAGTGATATGTGACATGGTGGCATGTTTCACTGCAAACACCAGTCCACTCTCAAAAACACAAGGGGCAAGGACCTTAAAACTTCCCTTTCTATCTCTTTCCTTTCTGTCAATTTATTGCGTTTTCAGGTTCAGTGCTTGTAAAAGCAAAGCAGCAAATAGAGACTGCTAGACTAAAATTCCGCAGTGAGGCAGCAGTGCAGCCTGTAAATAACCTGTTTTATTAGGCTAGTAATGATCCCCAATGAATATTGGCAGCCAGGCTATGATGACTTTGTAGCTGAATATCAGTAATTAAGTTTCAAAGGAGCAGGCAGCAGAGGTAAGGTCATATCGATTCTCCGCCATGCAACATGCCACAGAGCGGGCCATCAATGAGGCAGCGGTGCTGGCAACTTTAGGAATTCTTGCGGTGGAGCCCATACAACCGAAGCACAGCTGCGGATCCCAACGCGGCCTCGCTTAATAAGAAAATCTGCTGTGTGAATATATAGCGCGTGTTCTCGGCCATGACGGCTGGCTCTGTGAGCTCGAACAGCGGAATGAGCCAGTGTGCTGCGATCACGCACGGCACGTCCGCGACAGACGCAAGGCCACCAATTTGAAGGGTCGACGGAGACGTCCTTGCAATGTCAGTTGCCGGCAGAGAGCTGCCTGGACATGTGTGGTGGAAGCTGCCTGGACATGTGTGGTGGAATGCAGAAACGGGGAGCTGCTGAACACAGGGGTCTTGTTCACATGTGTGGGCCATGTTGTGTGGATGGCACTTTTAGCTGCAATTTTGTGGGTGAACATGAATAATTCAGAGTCACACCATGGAATCAATGCAGCATCTTGGGCTAATTTGATTTGCGACATTAGGAAACGGCGCGCGTACCTTATATCTAATTACGCACACACACACGCCAGGTAATTGCAGTGCCGTCAATAATGAAGCACTTGCATTTTTCTCTCGCTACAGGCTCAGGCAGAAAAGCAAGCCTGCAGACTGGTCTGTGTGTGGTGGCAAGGGAAAAGTGTGTGTGTGTGTGTGTGTGTGTGTGTGTGTGTGAGAGAGGCATCTTGTCTGATCCCCTGTTTAGGCTGCACCACATTTGGCCAGGGATGTGACATTGTGACACTGGCTTAGGCAAAGGTCACTCAGGCCGCACCTCTGCCAGTCAGAGACCTCAGTCAGACCCAAGCCACATCACGTCAGATCACATGGGTCGAAATGGAGAAACAAAACGGTGCTCTTAAAACAAGTCAAGTTCAGGGCCGGGTCGATTTGGAGGAGAAATGTGTGTATACATCTTACAGCCTGAGGGCTAGACTGGTGGACTGCAGCATTCTAATACGCATGAAGCACATCTTGGCTGTATTATTGGCTGTTTGTAAGAAATTCTTTAGTGCCAGTACAAGTCAGACACATCAAATGAATATGAAATGGTACCAAAGAGTCAAATGCAATTAGGTGTAGCCCCACTATTAATAATCCACCCCTACTTCACAGCGCATGAATGACCACCGATACAAGTGTTGCCATATCTGAAAAGACACATTCAAAGACTCCAAGGAATTATGCAAGAATCTTTCACCAACAGACTATATCAATAGCTCAGCCAGGTTTACTCATTTATTTAAAACTTTGGCTTTGCATCACCTTGGTGCCACTGGCGAACTGGAGATACTACAATGCTTTTTACACTTATGCTACTATAGAGGTGTCACGTCCAAGTGTGGGGGAGCTGCAAAAGAGCGACACAGACTCCGACGGGCGTGAAAATAAATGAACCGTTTTGATTTTGAACAAGCAACAAACAGTGGACAACGTTTACCAGACGTACACGTTCACGAACCAAAGACCGACAAAGACACACTTACATACACACACCCTAACAAGACTCAGGTGAAACGAATAACACTAACGAACGTCCACCAACACCGAACATTCACGAACACAACACGCACTCACACGACGTACACACACACACCCTCACACGCACACGCCCACACAGAAACGAGACAGGGGAGGCGGCCAGGGCGGCCACCGTGACAAGAGGTTTGTGTAGAAGAATTTCTTTTGGGTGTCATTTTCTAAATAAACTTTATACAGTTTCCTATTCAATAATTCAAACCTTCAAAAATTCAGTACAATATTGTTTCAGTAGGTCCACATAGATATATTTGCTTTGTAAAGAAGTAGCAGTGAACTATATCTCTGTTCGCACATGGTCACAACAAGATGTAGCATGACACACACACTGTGACTTCAAGAAAGAACTTCTTGAACCGCGGCTGGATCAAATGTTTAACCTCTGCTGTCACAAAGGAGAGGCCATTATTGTGTATACAGAATCACATTTCATGTTTGCAAGGAACATCGGCATGACTTCTAGATGTCTGAATGCTTTCGTGTCACTGAAAATAGTGTGTCAGAGTGAAAGTGACAACACCACCATATTCTGTTTGTAGGACCTGAGCTCTGATACAGACTCCTCTAGCATTTTTTTACTTTCTCACACTGTTCCTAAAGCCTTCAAAGTAAGTGGAAAATTCCTGTGTCCAGACATATTTTCCGGATCTATTCCTTTAGCTGCTGTCTGGAAATGGAATACAGAGCCAAGGTGAGGTGATGTCTCCAGGGAGACACAAGACAGCTGTCGAATCTTGTCCACTCTTCATTATGGTCTCTATTGATTGATCAGATTAGGTGACGGAGACCATGTACCTTAACACTCGCCCACGCTGCAGCAAACCCCTTCTGCCTCATTCCATTCTGGTTACAGCATGGCCTTCTGATCAGTGGTGTCTGAGGGCTCTTAAGTTCTGCCATTTCCTTAATTTCACAAAAAATGTATTAGCATATTGGCAGCTACTCTCCTACCAATTTCTGGGTGTAAATGAGTGGGTAAAGAAGACGGGGGGTGAGGGTGGGGGGCAGTTGCACAAACTGAACCTATTCAATTGGCACTGCCCCTGGCTTCAGGTGAGACCAAACCCAAGGACGAGGTGTATAATTATCTCCAGGCATGTGAAAGAATGAGCCAGCCTTGTGTAATGGGGTCAACTGAAATTTGAGTGCTTTCCTCTTTTTGGGCATTAATAGCTGTAGAAATGCACTCATTAAGATGGTGGTGTGTTTTAAGTTGTAGGGTTAGGCTTTTAGGTTTTACTTGCCTTTATTTCTTTCATTTCTTTTCTAACCCATAAATTGCCAATAAATCTAACATTATGAAGATTTGATTTTTGACAAGAATGTGTGATTTAATATTTAAGAGAAGGTATTGGCAATAAAATTTTCAGTAAGGCAAACCCATGATTATTCCATTTTCCGAGATTATTAAAAATAAATAAATAAATAAATAAACAAATAACCTATGTTGGGGACAAACTGATGAAATATTAAGGTCAAGACATACATGACATGAGCAGTTAAATGTAATTTAAACTGTTGATAATTTTGCTTACTCTGAAGTGGTAAAAGAAAAGCATGCCAACCTACATATGAAAAGTGGAAATTCTCGGTTTACCAAAAAATGTACAGGTCACTGAATACCTCAAAAAACCTTGAATACTGAATCTTCACCTCAGTAAGTTTCAGTGTTCAGATAAAAAACACTGGATCGCAAAAAACATGAGTAAGGATTGATGAAAAAGAGGCAGACAAAAGACAAAGCAAGCTGAGCACAACAGGGTTTCGCTTACCAAATACCCAGGCTCAGCTCAGCATGGGTAGTGTCTGTCTCCAGGAAATAGAAAAGGAAAAAACAACAGCTTAAAAGAATATCAAGGAAATAGCCAGATTCCAAGAGTGGGAACACCACCAACTCTATAGGAACACAAGAAAGTGAAGGTTTTCATCTCAAGGCTAAACATGGGGCTAGGAGAAGGACAAGAAAACCCCAACTGAATAAACCAACCAACAACAAAAAAGATGAAGTGAGAGGAAACATCTACAAGCACTGCGAGGATGGATTACAAGCAGAGAAAAACTATTGACTATTTGATTATAATGAGGAATTCATTGTGTATATAAATTCATACATTTTAACAGGGATGCAAACAAATAAGGGTCTAACCTCCAGCAGGTCTATCTGTTACTTTTCATTCTCTGGTCATGTGTTAAATAGTACCTTCAACTGCAAATGGGAATTTCCATGCTCTTTTACCATTGCAAAGGCTCAAAAAGCAGGTATGCTTTTGAAAAGCATGAAGCATAAAGAGGAATTTAGCTTTGGGGCATGCTACATGCTACATGCTACATGTTGACATACTCTGGCTTGGCCTTGACATAATGTACTACATATTTCTGACTTCGACTGATGTCAGGGACTGTGATCTGGTCATCTTATTTGCTCACAGCAGTATCTTTAAAGTGTGGCTGTCCAGTTGGGAGTGGAAGGGGCTACCCCAGTGGTAACATGGTACAAGATGAGGTAGGCCCCTAAGCAAATGAAGTTGAGACAAATTAAGCGGCAAAATTACACTCTCGGACTTCTCCATTAACCTGGCATCTAATACTCTAATGCACTGCAGGCTCAGCTGTCCACTCCATCACACACTTCCTCAACCAGAGTAATTCCATAGCAATGAGAACTTCCTCAACCACAGTAATTCCACAGCAATGAGATAACTCCAGCAAGTGCCCTTAACTTACAAAAGCTGGTGCATTTCACCAGTGCCAGACACTGACTCATGCCAGGAAGGCTGGCTGATTTACAAGGAGGCCATTAGGTGAGCCCTGCTTATGCATCCTCTCTGCAGATTGCCAGGGATGGATTGAACCAAATGGTTAATAGGATGAACAGATCAGAAGTTCAAGTGTAGATCATCCTATTGAAGTTACTTTTATTGGAAAAGTGATGCCATGCTTATTCAGGCAATTTTCCTAAGTCCAGTGTGGAGAAGTATGGAGGACACAAAATATCCACGTTTATCTAAATGTATTGCTTGATATGCTGTTCTCATCTTCAGCATCTTAAATTATTATAACAAATATGGAGTGCCCTTAACCTGTCTGACTTTTCCCAGACAGATGTTTGTCTGGAGTTTTTGGGAACCTGGCAGAAAGTCAAGCTCCAATAAAACAAATTACCATTTCTATTCTATCGTATTTCTCACTATGCTTTTTGAGCACTCTCAGAAGTTGGAAAATGATTTATAAATGTCAGGCAATGTCAGTTTACTGTGAATGGCAAAGCAGCTAAATTTACACAAGGAGAGGCATGAGCAATCAATTTTTCACTAGCAACAGTGGTCGTCAAATTAGATTTGTGTTGTTAGACCTGATTACAAGCCTTCCTCATACAAATCCATAAAGTTTTGTGCTCTGGGAAAAATCGAGCCAAAGGAGAAAAAAGAAAGGGAAAAAAAAGTCATGTCAGCCATGGAGCCAGTGATCAACTGTGGAGAGGGCCGGTGATCGATTCCACAGTGGGCCAGAATGTGATGTTTCCCCAATAATTTTCATTTTTTACCCCTTGTCCCATTCATGCTTTACACTTTTCCATACTGACAGACTTTATCACATGCACTGTATAAACATGCATACAGTCAATGATCATATACCTTTTCAATTCCTTTTTGTGTTCTCTACCAGTGACTTCTACAACATACAAATCCATTCTAACACCAGGCAAAGCAATTGTGTGGTTCAGCATGCTTCTACAACATACAAACCCATCCTAACATCAAGCAAAGCAACTGTGTGGTTCACCATGCTTCTTCTGAGCACTGGTACTCACCCTGTCTTGGCGAAATTCGTCCAGTAAGTCATGACCACAGCACTCAGCATGACGTCATTCTTGGAGAAGTTGCAGGGGAACAGGTCAGTGGGTCCAATCATGGGGATACCAAAGACATAGGGCACCTCATCTCCGTGCGCTGCGTCCGACCACGTGGGCTTCATCAGGCTCTGGCAGTGGTGATAGAAGGCATAGAAATAAGTAGGTGAGCCGTAGCGGGCGTGCAGATCCGCCGTAACCACTGAAGGCTCCACCCACTGGTGGTCGGTGAAGAGTGCCACCAGAGTCTTACGCCGCGTCTCTGGGTTGTCGCGATCCGCCCAGTCTGTGTACATAAACTTAATGGTCTCACGCAGCGTGTCCTTGCCCTCTGGGTACCCGTACAGGCTGTCCACAAAGTCCGAGACAGAGAAGTCAAAGTCATTGCCCGACACACCATCCTCAGAGTCCACGACGTTCTCAACAAACCGCAGGCCTTCACCCTGATTCACACCCAGCATGATGTCATAGTTAAGGAACTCGCCCTGCTCCATGAGGATCTCGGGGTCGTCTGGAATCACATCACCATCGATGACAGGCCCGAATGCCACGTGGTAACGTGCTGGCTGGATGTCCTGTTCCACCAGCTCGCGGGCGTTTTTCTTGCGCAGGCAGTGCACCATGTCCATGGTGTCCAGGACGTTGCAGCCCACCTTTTCAGCCAGCAGCCGTGTATATTTCACTGGCTGGTAGTTGACAGCCCAGCTGGAGAGTGCTGAGCCGCTCTGGATAATGGCACGATGGAACAGGCCTGTGAGAAGGAGAGAAAAAGTAAACCTCAAATAACACAACAAATATCGCTTTTAACTAGGTGTTAAATGGCTATTTCCGGAGTAAAGACATTTTGATGACTAATCTCTCAAAAATTGAAAGAGTGAACTGCACAAGTGATTGAAATGATATGGATTATTAAATCATCTTTACACTGTGCAGTAAGCAAAGGATTCACCTACCCTCATATAGCACACAACCTCAAGCTCAAGTAACCCCCAATTCAATGTTTACATCTTCATATAAAAAGTGATGTATGATTAAATATAACACTTTAATAAATACAAGACCAAATGGCCACCTACAAAAGTACCTTTAGTTACATGAGATACATTTTTTTCTTCTGCTATGTGGCTGTCTGATCACTGGCTAAGTGTCTGAGATCTGCATTTAACTCTTCATCACAATGGCAACACCCACTGCCCCCTACAACAAAGAGGCCTTGACCTCCAGCGTGCGCTTGGTCCAGTGCGCTGCTCCACATGTGATGCTTTGAGGACCTACTCACATGGTCTGATAGAGGGTCAAGCCTCCATCTTACTTTAATGGCTGCACTGAGCCACTACCCAGCATTCCCTGCACAGTGATCGCTCTGCAGCAAATTGGGCTGCAGTCAGTTCCCTATGCACTTCCTCACATACAACACTATTGGGAGGCTATAAATACAAAAATGAACTGGCATGTACACATGTTTGTAGCACTGATGTATGACAGCTCTGCATACCTGGGAAATGATATCCTGATCTAGTCCTATGTGCGCTGGAAAGGTGGGGCTCTGATGTGAGTTCATGCTCTGATATGAAGGGTTCCTGCCACAGAAGAACTAGACTCTTTTTTTCTTTTTGGACTCAGTTTCTTAAAGACTTAGTGGCTCAGGCTCCTCAGGGCAATCTTCTACCTGATTGCACAATTGATCAGCATCCCCGCATGCTTCACGGGTCCTCGGTGAACACTGAAAAAGTTTACTGACCACTTAGGCATCCTCATTTTCTAAAAGATAACTTTTTACAGGCCCAGTGGCTGAGAAAGAAAGAACAAGTACAATCATAGGATTTGCATACTCACACACTCCACCTCTGCACAATAGATATTTTTTGGTCTCAACTGGTCACAGCAATGGTATGCTGCTAATAATCCAATGCATCCAATGTGTGTGTGTGTGTGTACAGGTGTGTCAAGAGAGAGTGAGAGAGCGGGAAAAGAAAGAGTTGTGGTGAACTTCGTTCCATGGAATGGTATGACTGAAGCCCTCGGCAGGACAGCAGCCAGACTCCTGCCATGAGGCAAGCAGATGTCGAGGGTATCAGCTCCTCTCCCGAGAGCATTAGTGGGGTGGCAGCAAGATGAAAGATGGCCATCCTGTGGCCTGGAAGGGCGGAACTTTGTTCCTGACCTCTGCTGTTTTACCACAGCCTGCTGCCTTGCAGCCCTGCACCAGTGGAGAGTTTAGCAATGATAGATATTTGATTTGAATGTGGCATGTTGCATTCAACTATAAAACAAAAAAAAAAACCTTTTGTCATTTCTGGGCCGCCATCATCTGCCATCCTGGTCTGTTTTCGGCAGAGACATGGAGGATGGAGGGGCGTCACACTGCCTCACTGCCTCACTGATTGATCGAAGTAATTATTTCAGGTGCAGGGTCATCTCGCTAGGGCACAGCAGAGGCAAATTACTTGCTGATTGAGGAATTGCTCTTGAAATAATGCAAATGCTTTTAATTGCACCCACACCTCTTTCACATAATTCTCATCATAAAACATTTCTTTCAGTCTTTTTTTATATGATGACCGGCCACTTAACTCAAAAAAGCGCATTGGTTGAAAACACTGAGTTATGCAAATGGGTGTTACCATGTGCAACTGCACCCCTGTGCTGTTTCAGGGATCTGGATTGTTTTCCATGTTATCGAATCTGTTTGCATTGTGCAAGGAACAGATAGTAGGAACTCTATGAAACTATGTGTGAGACATGCGCCAAGGAGCCCAAACCACGAGCCTATCCATCAGAGAGCAACTCTGCTGGCAGATTGAGGTCAGGGTGAATTATGATAGGAGCTGGGAGGTAATCACTCATTTGGCCCTGCTAAAATGTGCCTGCTTCACTAGGCTTTGTCGACCTCAACCACTTGCCCCCTCTCAAGACACTAGTTAAAAGGCTGCATAACAGATGCTCTGATTGGATGAAAGTATGGATAATTCATTACAGGTATAAAACAGTGACCTTGCATCATGAGTAGGACCACATCATGGCTCCTTGAGCAGAACATGCACTGGTGACAAAACCTCCCACAATTAGAACATGCCTTTTAAACAGATAGGATACAAGAAATACCACAACTTGTTCACAGATAAAGTCTTCATTCGAACATTCACCACAAGAGAAAGCTTGTACATTTGAAAAGTTTATTGATGTCATGAGCTTAAAAAGGGTATCACAGAATAATGTGAATTTCTTTATGATATGCTTGTGGTAACACTAATCCACACACATACAGCGTACAGCTCCACGAGGCTGTTTAAGTAGGCAACTAAAATAAGCAGCCGCACACCAGCTAACTGGTAGAACTGGAGCAGACCTGTCACTCGTCCTCAGAAACTGCAGGGGCTCTCAACTTCACAAGCTTCACCACAGCCTGTGCTCGCGCACTCTCGAGCACGCTCGCACATGCTCACACACACTCGTGCACACTCGCGCACAGCCTCCCTGCTGATTAGAGCTTTTTAGCCTGGCTGTGCTTGGGGCTCGCTCTCTTGAGCTGTCTGCCCGGCACGGCCGCTAAATCCCTCAGGTCTCGCTGGCAGCCGTGAGTCGCGAGGACCCTGCGGCGGGGCTGTCTTTCATCGTGCTTGCCGTGTCATTACCGGCACTTTTCTCTCTTTCTCACGGTGCTGCGATTCTTTCTCTTGGCCCTGTTTTAAAACGCTGTCATTTTAAAACTGTCTAATTTTAAAAAGCCGTAGCATGTAGCTGTGGTGGTGTCGAGTTAACAGTTAGCCTTCATGCAACCAGGCTGCTTGATGTCTCACAGGCAGCCTTATGAAGGAGCTGCAGTGTGGGGGGAGATCTCCCACCAGAGCGAATCCTTCTCCATCTCTGCTTGTTTATATGACTCAGATACTGTCATCTCTGTAGCCAAGACATACATGGTGAGGACTCGTGCTAGGGGCAGTCTATCAGGAAACTGAGGCAGTGCTGTGTTCACTTTTTCTAAATAGCAGAGGAGCTCCTGTTATACAGCAAATTGCCTCCAGGGCTGGGCACAATTTCAGACACACCGCAACGTCCTTGCTTCCCCTGCAATATCAAGACACTACAGATTAGACTGTAGAATGGCTGTAAATCGATTCCTTTGCAATCACATAGAGCAAATAGCATTCGCTTTCTCCACCCCCACATCCCTAAACCCCCCTGTGACTTGAGTTATAAAATATCACACTCCACTCAAACCTTCCAGATGCAGTCAGCCTGTTAAAGAAGCTCAGGGATTATGTCGAGCCTGATGCTGTTTCACTCCGTTAACATGTCGGATCATAAACAATGAAACGTGGCATCAGAAGACTCCGCTGCTATGCTCCTTACTCACACGTCTGAGAGCACGGCACCACCCTCTCTCTGCACCTGCGGCTCGCAGATGACGGGGTGGAGGTTCCACTTTATAGATGACAGAGGTGGAGGTTCCACTCTACAGTTCAAACTCCAGGTTGCTCTCATTGCACTCATTTTGATTAGAGAATCGATTAACGAGTGTACGTCACTGCACTATGGTCGTATATTGAAATTTTTGCACAGCGCATGTTTAAAGATTCTAGTATAGATTATAATAGTGCTTCCCTGGAGGTATTCATGTGCTGCTTCATTAAACGTTAGGCCAGCACTGGAACTCACTCTGTTTCATATTTCAGACACACTTAAGCCTATAGACAACGAGTAGATTAGTTGTTACCATCTTTGACTTCAGTATTCATGGCTGCCTGTATTTAAAGGCCATTTAGAGAGCCTACACAGTGCTAAGGCCTCCCTGAAGCATCTGTGAGAGAAAGCAAGAGTAGTCTCCATAAAGCTGTCCTGTGAGACCGGAAAAGTTGAGTAGCAGCCTTGGGCCATGGAGAAAGAGAATCAGAGAAAGAGAGAGAAACTCGGAGAGAGAGAAGAGGAAGAGAGGGAGACAGGAAAAGAGTTGAGAGAGAAAGAGTAGGAGATCTCTGTCATAGATAAGTCCTTAGTCACCAAGGAGAACAGGGGTGGTTGGGAATGACCCTGATCGACAGCACCAAGCTGTGGAATCAATGTGCCTCCTGAACAGGGCGAGAGCGATACCTTCCACTAATCACCTCATGATACCAGGCAGTCAATAATGTGCACTCTAGAAGTGCCCATCAGGCGTGCTGGGCCTCTGCTCTGCCCACACCAGCACTCCCACAACCAGAGCTCCCACCACCAGCGCTCCCACCACCAGTGCTCTCACTTCCAGCACTCCCACCATCAGTGCTCCCACCACCATCACTCCCCCCAGTCGAACGCCTCCCACTCTGCCTCCTCTGCCTCTCTGTCTCGTATCTCCACATCTCTTCCCCCACACGCTGCCCTCTTGAGGTCCTTTGTGCCTCTGCTCCTTCCTTTACACCTCTGTTCTTTTATTGCTTCCTTCCTTCCCTTTTCTCTCCCTCCTTTCCCTGCACCCCTTCATTACTTTTGGACACTATGCTTAGTTTCTCCCTCCCTCCCTGAGTCACAACATCTTTCATCTTTCACAACATCCCTTTCCCTGCTCTGATGACCCGTCTCTCTCCCTGTTTAACCCATCCCTTTCCCTGCTCTGATGACCTATCTCTCTCTCTGTTTAACCCATCCCTTTCCCTGCTCAAATTACCTGTCTCTCTCTGTTTGACCCCTTTCTCTCTCTGTTCTGATGACCTGTCTCTCTCTCTGTTTGACCCCTCTCTCTCCCTGTTCCAATGACCTGTCTCTCTCCCTGTTCCAATGACCTGTCTTTCCCTGCTCTGATGACTTGTCTCTCTCCCTGTTTGAGGCTGATCTTATTTCCTTCTTTCCTCCTCCTCCCCTTCCACTCCCCTCCTCCTGCTCTGTCTAGGGGACGTCCCACTGCCTTGTGCATGCTGGCAAGAGACACCCCTCCCCACACACCCAACACCCCCTCCCGCACAGAGCATATCCAAACAGTGCCAGCATCACGTTCTTAAGCACGACACCATGCTCTCCCTTCCTCTCCGCATTGTGATAATAACAACACAGACACCATCGTGCACAGCAACTCGTTACACCAACACACGATGCCAGGGAGCTGTAACTCGATTCAGAGATGGGAGGAATAATGAGTTATTATTGGGTTATCACTGTTTTTCTCAATGCCATGTCTGAGTAAGCCTCTTCACTAATCTCATTAGATGCAACACCCATTAAAGTGTTTTTCTGATTCCTCGTCCCTGCACATCGCAGCCAAATGGGTTCACTCCAGTGTGCAGATTAAAAATGATTCGTTTGCATTATGTTCAGGGCAGTTATTTTGAGGCCAAAAAGAAATAAACCAAATACAGAGCAAACCTGAAGCCAGGAGGATGCACTAGACAACCCAGTGTCTCATGTATTTCTTTAAAAAATCAGTCAAAATTGAACAACACAACCATGGGGGATGGGCCTCGAAAACTTAATCGTAATGTGGCATTCTCTGAAAAGCATGGATCACATTTGTAATCTTACTTGTGTGGAAGGGAAATTTACAGTCTCACACTAATACAGGCATTTCAACCATGAAATGTGAAGAGATGGAACATTTTCTATTCTTGGCCAAGCTTTGACACTAACGGCCAGATGGGATGGCTGAGGCACAGTTTTAGCTGCCGGGAGCTTGTGTGGATGAGGCAGTTAAATTTGTGACAGACAAATTATCAGAAGCAGACCGACACCCTGAGGGGGATCTCAGAAACCAACAGTCCAAGGGTGAACATGGTGTTCTGAATGCTAAGAGAGAAAACAGATATAGAAAGAAAGGGTGGCAATAAACTCTCCCCATTTTGCCCATTCCTGTTAGTGAGGTTCCATGTTTGATTTTGCGCTGATTTCAGTTAAACAGCTTCTAATAGACATGTTAGTCACTGGTGAAAATGCCCCATATAGTTTTAGAGCAATCCAATACTTTGTTTTTAAGAGCTCTGCCTCTGAGCTTTTAAAGATGGTCTCATTAGGATTTAGACATGTGGCTTATACAAGAAGCTTAAAATAGAAACCAAGCACAAGAAAGAACACCCTACACCCTCACACCCCTACACACATACACATACATACACACATGTCCATACACCACACATACATACACACATATACATAGATTAAACGGCAAGTAATCTTCAGGCAGTCTGAACCTCCCTCTTTTACTATGAGACACAGAGAAATACCTTTAGGTCATTGTGATATGCTCTCTCTTGTTCTCCCTCTCTATCTCCCACTCTCTTAACAACATCCCTCTTTCCCTCACTCTCTCTCTCCATCACTCTCTCAGTCCCTCTCTCCCTCACTCTCTCTCCCTCATTCTCTCACTCTCTCACTCACTCTGTCTCTTTCCCTCAGTCTCTCTCCCTCACTCTCTCGCCCTCATTCTCTCTCTCTCCCTCACTCTCTGTTTCTCTCTCTCTCCCTCACTATCTGTCTCTCTCTCTTTCACTCTCACTCTCTCTCAGCCCACCATACTCTCCTCATTAGGCATCAAACCCATGCAGTGTGCACAGTACTCCTGCTCCCCCACAGCTCTGAATAGCTCTCCCATAACACATTATTCCAGGAAAGAGAAGGAGCAAGCAGAAAGCCACGCTCAAAATATCTCCCAGGACATCACTGAAATCTGCCAACCCCCTCTCCCAACAGGATTTTTTTTTTATTTGACCTCCTTGTATGCACATTTTGGGAACAGAGCACCAGCATTGACCTTACACTGATGTTTGCACAAGCATTAACAGGTAAATGTTTGACTCCCTGTAAGGTCTGTGTCAGTGGTACCGTTCAAAGGGCGCTGATGGCTGCGTCCCAGGCAGCGTGTGAGGCTGAGGCAGAGTATAAGGCAATGTCTGAGGCAGCATATGAGGCTGTCTGAGATACGAGGCAGTGTCCGCATGCTCACATTCATTCAAAGAGGTTTAAATAGGCAAACAACAGCCTAAAATAAAAATCTGGTGCCTTTACTCACATGAGTGTATTATAGACGAAAAACGAACCGGTGAGGAAGAGACGAAGCTGATACCGGCCTCTGTTGTGGTGCCGCTGCGGCAGAATAGCGAGTGTGTGAGTCAGGCTCCTGAACAGTGAGCATCAGAGCCATGTGCCTCTGTGCTGGTGCATCATGCTCTTTCCTGGCCAGTCGCTCAGCCGAGCACAGAGCTCAGAACAGGAACCGCTCGAGCTCTGATTCAGCAGGGCAGAGATGTCACAGCAATGTCCTAATCACAAATGCAAATACAGTTTGCAGTCCTCACCTCAGCCCTTAATAATTACAAAACAACAGATGCAGATTTATAGCTTTATTGTGCTGAAAGCCATAATTGCTGCCAACAACCGATAAATACTTTGACAGGCCACCCATGATTGTGAATTAAATTACATGTTTACGAAACTACGTACAGTGTAAAGGAAAAGCAGGGACAAATCACTATGTGTAAAAATGAATACAATTCCATTGATAGATTTACATAACAAAAGAGTGACTCTAGTGAATGGCTATCTCTATGGTTCAGATGAGAGTGACTCTAGTGAATGGCTATCTCTATGGTTCAGATGAGAGTGACTCTAGTGAATGGCTATTTCTATGGTTCAGATGAGAGTGACTCTAGTGAATGGCTATCTCCATGGTTCAGATGAGAGTGACTCTAGTGAATGTCTATCTCCATGGTTCAGATGAGAGTGACTCTAGTGAATGGCTATCTCTATGGTTCAGATGAGAGTGACTCTAGTGAATGGTTTTCTTTATGGTTCAGATGAGAGTGACTCTAGTGAATAGTTATCTTTATGGTTCAGATGAGAGTGACTCTAGTGAATGGCTATCTCTATGGTTCAGATGAAAGTGAATCTAGTGAATGGCTATCTCTATGGTTCAGATGAGAGGGAGGTCCTGTTTATGTTCCCATAGAGAATCAGAGTTCTCTGTTCTATAACAGTCATTGTAGCCCATGTAGCTGTGTATGAATAAAATAAGTAAAAAAAGCAAATCTCTCTTGCTCTCTCTCTTATACGCACGCACACACACACACACACACACACACACAAGCATTTCATGTTTTGAAATGAGTCATGATATTTCATTTTGACAATTTGTTTTTCACCCATTCCTCGCTCAGTACAAGCTACTGAGAATTGCTCTATTTATTCAAATGTATAAGTGCTGCTTGACTTGAAGGCAAAGCTGAACAAGGAACAAGTGTCAGCACCGCAGCGCTGTGTGATGTGTGTGACGTGTGTGACATGTCCCTGATGCAACTTACTACTCCTGTGCACCTCTCAAAGCAAAAGATGCATCATGCAATTCACAGTGTTTCTTATGTCCGATTTCTCTGTCCTGTTCAGACCCCTTACAAACAAAGCCATATGTAGTCTGTTCGCATGACATATGGCACATGCACACGGCGGTACAGACCAAACCAGGGGCCTTGCAGAAAAACTGCCCCCCTACTCGAAGCACGTGAGTCCAGCAGCCAGTGGAAACTTGGCCAGTGTTGCCACGCAAAAAAAGGAAAAAGCTCCAGCAATCTGGAGGTCAGAAAATGGGCTGAACTCCTTAAAGGAATAGCACTGAGATTTTGATCAATTTCTACTGTTTAGAATATACTGATCTTTTTTTTAACTGGATACTCTGGTACACACATTTGGCAGTGGCAGGAAAGATCCTTATATATACTGGTTCACATTCACAGTTACATAAAAATTGCAGAACATCATTAGCTAATAATTGCAAAAAAAAGAAGGCTGTGACATGCAAACGTGCCCAGCTCAACGTGTGGCAACTCAGCTTTGCATTGTGTGCTGTGGACATCCTGACCAATCTCATATGTTCCAGATGAGTGTTGTGTGGGTGTTTTGCTGAAATTGGCAGAAAGATTTGGCTTTTACAGAATCCATCAAGGGCTCTAGTTATGTTCCAAACTATGCAGGCTAATCTTTATCACATCATATGATGGGTACACCATCGCAAACAACATCCACTATACTGTTTTCAGCAATATCAACCAATACAGTATTTTGCCTATATGCAGTAACATTCTTTTATTAGAATTCTCTGCAGATATGATCAAACCTTTCTAGTCAGAGAGGAAAGAGACTAATAGGGAGGCAGCACAGATCCAAAATCCAGTTTGGGCTCCTTAAAGTGATGATGTGTCAAGGATTGACATTTTCTTGTATCTGAAGCAGTCAAGCTAAGGCCAGGCACTGACTCTCCCTCAATTACATCAGCCAGGGCAGGAAAAAGGACTCCAGTCTCCAATCTACCTCACTCTCGTTCACTGCAACCAGGCTACAGTTACTATATCACATGTAACACCATATGCTTAAAAGCGTTGACTTGGATCAAATTAAAAAAAAGAACAAATAAAAGACTGAAGATTAAACTGGGGGAAAATTGCTTTATATGCCACATTTTTTGCCATATTTCAGTCCATTTCCAGCAGTATTTGAAAGATTAACTTGATATATATTAACATATATATTAATTCTTCAGACAGCTTGAAAAAATGTGCGATATTGGAAATAAATAGTGTGCCGCAAAGGGTCACAATGACAAAATGACATAGTGATAACAATTCCCTAATCTACAGGCAGCAAGAGAACACTGCTTGGCTCATACCAGGACCTTGGGCAAGCTGCAGTGGCTGAGCAAGAAGAGCAAGTTGGCCAGGCTGAGTGAAGATAGTGGTGAAGAGTACAGGGCCAGGTCTTCTTTTTTGCTTTATTTGCACATATTAGTATAAAAAGCAACAGAACATAAGAGGTCATGTACAGATTATAACTCAAACAACAACTTGACCCACAGAATCGTTTCTCATTTCAGCCGTCAGCTGGTCCTTCCCTGGGCTAGATAAGCGCACGTGAACAGGCATTTGATCCCTAAAAGCTACAGCCATGCCTGGGAGGCATCGGAGGACCTTTACAGACCAGCACTTAATAAAGTATTATTTAAAGTTCGTGCACAAATCCCTTTGGCTAAACACTCCTCTGATTTCCTTGAAAGAACATTTCCCATAAAGAAATATGAAATATGTATATCAATGGTATATAAGATGCTGTTGATGGGTCTTAGCAGCTTCCAGAACTTTCTCTGCGACAGGAATACAGATTGAGTTAAAGTGAATGTAATAAATTTCTTCAATGTTTTAAAGAACTGTTATTTAGAGGCATTGATACTCATACTGGACAAAATGTACATCGGTCGCTGGACAGATACACCCAGGACAGGGTGCCAATCCATCGCTGTAACACAACGCTACAAATTCCGGCAGATAGTTCAAACAGGCCGGCTACAAAGCTGCATGTTATCTTGATAATAATTCACACAGGCTGAAGAGCTGCATGTTATCTTGATGGCTTCAATATTAATATCATCTTATGAACTCAGCCTGGTGTTCCACTACAAATGACACACAGCAGGGTCTGAGCTCAGAGCTGGAAACAGAGCTGTGCTTTTTGTATGGTGTTCCCATTCAAACTAAGGGGAATATGGGGGACATTCAATAGTTACCTATTCATTCACACGACTAGGGAGGGAGGGGTGAGGACAGCTCAGAAGGGCTGGGATTTTCTTTGTCCCCCTCCCGAACACACACACGCCTGATATCATGGGGTTTGATGTGTTTTTTTCTCTCATCCTTTCCTTTATCCACCTATGTTTATGCCAGCTACTGGGTACACAGCTGTAGCCGTGTAGATTTCCCATGAGCCTGCATCCAAGCAGGGATGGAGAGTGTGTTCAGCTGAGCTGCCCAGCTCTGGGGAATCAGCACTCACACTGACGCTGAACATCCTGGCGAAGAGAGAAAGACACTGACACGGAAATGCACTATGCCCAACTAGAGTTGAACTACATAAAGGTATGGGCAGGTGTGCATCACTCTGTGATGATTCTTACATCCAATGTAACACTTTACGAGGACTGCTCTTTAGAAGACAACACCTGCTTTTGTCCAGCTGTAATGATTATCCATCTGAAGAGCGTGAAGCCTGTGACCAGTCGAGCCAGTGTGGCTCTGCTTTACTGCACCACTGACAACTCAGCCTGGTATGCATGTAATGAGTCTAATTGCATTTCAGTGCTATTCAGCCTCATGATATTTCTGCCCAAAATGTTTTCCCCTTGCAGTCACAAGCTAAACAGCTGTGTATGCCAGTGATACTGCTGTGTTCAGATCGTTCTGAGTACCCTCTTTTACTCAGGTTGCATCAGAGATTTATCGGTTCTGACGCAGAGAAATTGACTTTGCCTAAAGCTCTTGGTGCCGTTTGATGGAATGGTTCAGCATCCCTGTCTGCTGCTTGCCTGTAGTTACCTCCCCGTCCCAAAAAGGCAACAATTGAACAAATACAAAAAGATAAATAAAAATGCTCTAACCTTCTCACTGCCAAAAACTCACAGAAGAGTGTTGTTCTGGTCAGAGCCTATTACCTATAAATCAGAGTTGCCATGCAACTTGATATTTAATGGTAGAGAATCAATGCTGGCACGTGCACCATTAAGCTAACAAATCTCCACGGAAGGGTCAGGAAGACCCAGGTGAGTGTGTGCTCTCTCTCTCTCTCTCTTGCACACACACACACACACACACAGATGTTCCAGATGAGGTCAAGGTGAACTTATTTAGACAGTCCAGAGAGGAAAAGCGTAACTCTGCCTGCCCACCTTAATAGACACCGGAGGGAGTGTGGTGCCGCACACTTGCACTGTTCCCCATCAAGAAGCAGCCGCCTAACGAGGATTCTATTAACAGACAAGGGACCATGCCGGCAGTAACGCAGACGGAGGAGGCTGGGTAACGACGCTGGCAGTTAGCAAACAGATGTTCCTTCCGCAATGGCGCCGATCGCGACTAATGAAGCCTTTACCAATTCGGAGAAGTCCCAGGATGCTCTGGGAGAGCACCGATGCACATCTGCGGCTTCCCCACGCAGCTTGTTTCTGATAAACAAATGCACAGACCTCAAACATGCTGTATGAAGGTCCCTGGCCAATGTGCTCAGACACAAGCTGTGGTTACACGTACAGATACAAAGCCAAATTGCATTTGAGCAATAGTTACTCACAGCGGTGTATGTTTCGAACCGAAGGTTTCTGGTGAACCACAACAGCAAATGGTAAAAACAAATTAGGGAGTATAGTGAGCTAAGTTCAAAAATTAGATTACTAGAATGTGTAGTTTTAAAGCTTATGGAATTCTTTGAGACTGAAGTTAATTGTTTTGGCACTGGGCATTCCCATGGAAAGGCATTCCCAACCATTCACACTGAATACAGTGAACATGTGCATGGTAAGTGTGACAGCAGGCAATTCTAGAATGAAGTTCATTCAAGTGGAATGTAATGTACTAAATCAGCTCGTCATTGCTTTAAAAGCTGTTATTCCAGCCTTAGAAAATGGCCTTGACTACGTAATTGCATCAGCATACATTGAACTCAAAGGCTAAATAATCCCTGTAATTTTGTTTTTAGAAAGCACCAGACCTTTGTAACATCTGAATTTTGTTTGATTTCCAGTGTAGAATTTGACATCTACTTGGCTCAAACATTTCTTATAGTATATATGATTAATATCATTTTTAATAACTTGCTTATTTTTAACTTTATTTTGTTTTGTGTCATCAAATGCATGAAACAGGTGAAAGGGCATGAGGTGACAATTACTTTAAATCTCTGAAGAAACAATATAACTGGTATTCAATTGTTTATAAAATGGTTCACAGTCCTGTCTAGACAGATTACACAAACAATGGCACAGTTAATGTGTATGGCATGTGTTCCAGAAGGACTTTCAACAGGGGACCAAAAGAAATGAGATGAATCTTTCATTAATGCAAGTTCACTTTGGTTTCTGAGGCATTACACAGTGCAATAGATTTTCCTTGGTGTACTGCACCAAAACAATCCACATATTTAATTGTTAAAGCTTTATCTCCACCCTCAAGCCAGAAATCCTCTGCAATACTGCATGTTTGGGGGCTAAAGATTTAAGCTTTTGTCATGCAAGCATGGCCCTGGCTTTTTATATAGTTTTTGCAATTCAGCGTGTTTATGACAGTTCTTCCATTTGACATTTAATTGTGCTTCGACAGAGTACCCCCCCCCCAACCATTCCCTTAACAGAGCATTAATCTTGGGCTGAGTGATGTGTGCATGTCAGGAAAGCAAACCGCCCCTGCATTAGGCTTTATAATGGCTTCTAATAGTCCAGATGGTATACACTCCACAGGTCACAACACATCAGGGCTGCTCTACAGGACACAGTTTAGACTACTATGTGTATTGCAGAAGCCACAGCTCAAGACACTGGCATGTTTTTGGTTTGTAATGGTTAAGGGCAGCTCTTTTCCTATCTCCACCCTAATTATTTTCATCAGGTAGGAAGATTGTCTGGGGAAATAGGAGGATCATTGTGTGTGAATATTCTGAAATCATAAGCACTAGTCAATAATGAGAAAGAGAGATCATCATTTAGCTAGGTGAGGTGTCTGAAGAGCCCTTGAGTGAAAATAGGATGACCAGACAAAGGCTTGGGTAATTTCTATCACAGTGGTGAGGAGGGCAAAGAGAGAGAGAGCGAATGAGAGGGAGAGAGAGAGAGAGAGAGAGAGAGAGAGAGAGAGAGAGAGAGAGAGAGAGAGAGAGAGAGAGAGAGAGA
>JAOYMR010000009.1:11999539-12024614 GCA_025802075.1 Tenebrosternarchus preto | reverse complement strand
CTGAAACTGCTGTTAGCCCAGCTCACCCCCACCGCCCCCCCCCCCTCCCCACCCCTCCTGGCCCATGCATGTATCCAGACCTCCTGCACTTAATATTCCAAAGGCGTGCAGTGGAGCCATTTCTCATTTGACATCATAATTATTATTAGGGCAGAGGAAGAAAAAGCTGAATCTCCATGTTCAATTAGAGCAAGCCCCGATGCCAAATAGATAGTAACACATGAGATCGGATAATGTCCTTTAGAATCTGCTCTCGCTCCCTCCCTCTCTCAGTCTTCTTTTTGTCACTCTCTCACTATTGATATTTGAAACATAAGGGAGAAAAAAGTAAGGAGACAAAATCTCCCCAGCAGGTGACTTTTGAATCCTATTAAAGCAGTGGACCACAGCCTCCCTGGAACCCAGTCCCTGGCTCTAATGACCTCTTTTTCATGGCTCTTCCTAGTCGGGTTGCCAGATCCTGCTAACATGTGCAGGCTCCCTCCATGCACGTGGAGGACCAAGATCGAACCTGTACCATTATGCTCTCTGCTCTTTATGGCTTTCTCACTGTCTGCATGAAGGGTCACCATTAACATCAAAGGCGTGAGCCGAAAGCCCGACGACAGGGGCTGTAACCGTGTTAGCTCTGAGTATCAGGGGCCCGGTGGGCGGGCAAATCCCCACCCGTCAGCAGGGGAGTGTGATGATGGATGGGGTTCCTGGTCTGCCCAATATTCAGACGGGGTGAACTGGGCAAGGCGAGCAGCAGGATATCTGTGCAGAGGAACCAGGCTGCAGGGAAGAGGCAGGTCACAGTGGCCTCATTAGCACCATCTTACACACACACACCAAACCCGCGTGCATGCATGTGCACATGCAGACGTACACACGCACTTGCCAAACAAGCAGCAAACTCAATCTCACTCACTCCACCACTCTGCGGGACTCATCCTGGGGCTGTGTTTTCTGAACTGACCTGTGGTATTTGCACTGATGGGATTCAGGTAACAGTGTCTTCCTGTGGTTTGGGGCAAAAGTAAATCTGGCCAGCCTTTTCTCTGTGGGTGCTCTAAGGCTTTCCATCTGTTCTGTGAGTACTGTAGCTTAGAAAGTTTGTTAGAGAATCTTGATATCTGAGAGCATTATATGTGAGCATACACTTTTTATGGAATTGCAGACACTTGCAGATTATCAGGTAGAACATTTAATTAGTTTAAGGATAATTTTTTTATATTTGCAATATAGTATTGTGAAGAAAAAACTGTACTATCAAGAATAAAGTCTATATTCTATATCTAGTGAAATTAGAATAAGCACTATTTATGAGAAGTAATTGGTTTATTGGGCAAACTATACAGATAACTAATGTAAACAGTATGAAATCCTTCATTTAACCTTTCATTTAACAACTGTCTTACCTAAAAGAATCATCTATCTTTCAGTGTAGCTGAGTAAAAACACTTAATCAGATTTATGATATTACATTTCAGATTACTAACCAATTTTTAACAATTAGTAATTTTGAAAATTAATAATATCTTTTTGCTATTTCATTTCATGAGAGACACCCCAAAAACAAACAAACAAAAAAAACACTACAGTATAGTATCTTTGTAGAATATGGTTATAATGTCATTAACATTACTGGCGTTATGTTTAAAAAACACACTGAAAATGTGTGGCACAGTCACCAATACAAAATTGCACCGAACTGCACATCATAGCTTTTCTAATTCTATATTATATTCTTCCTTACCTTATACCACATAAAGCATATTCATGTTAAAACATAGCATACTGCTAAAGCCTTCACAACATCATGTATCGACAACCATGCAGTCACCTATTGAGCTAATGTGTAGCAGAAGATTCCTTTGGTATTTGGGAGCGGATATGCTGATCTTCTGGTAGTTTCCGCCTAAAAGTGCGGGAGCTGTAAGTGCATGCTACTGTGCTTGCCTGCTCGGTATTCCCCTCAGTTGCTTCGGCACGGTTCGGTAGACCACTTCACTGCCCGTCCTTCATTTGATGACTAAAATCGCAGCTCTGAGAACCATTGTGGAGATGGCTGATTGATATTGGAAGCACTCGCCACAAGAGCTCCTTTTCACGATAGAAGGCTTCCTGTTTCAATTTCCAAGGATCTCACAACTTTATAAGGCCCTTCTTTTTTTAATCTCATCAAGCCAAGTAGGGCATACATTTCTATTCAGGGGAAATATCAGCATCAGTAATATCCAATTTACTGCAAAGAGAGCGAGCTGGTTGATGTGGCGGTATAATAACATGCTACATGAAGCGTGGCATTATGGGGTATGGATAAAAAAAAATGCATGCATGGCTAAAAAAAATCCAAACCTGGACATCATTCATCTGAAGAAATCTTAGGCAATCAGTGACAATTTGATGCAAAATTGGAGAGGAGGAATATGCCAATCCCCCTTACAGGAAGCAACATGAAACTGACAAACTGACCTCATCTCAAGCCTCTGCAATCTCTTAATAGAGAAAGTCCAGTCACAAATTTCAGCTCATGCAAAGAGAGTGGAAATTACGTTGGCTGTCTTTACAATAGCTGCTGGCAAATCACTTGATACAAGGTCAAGTGCTAGTTATATGAACAAGCACCAATGCCTGAACACCAGGGCTTGTTTGAAAATGCTTTATAGACTTATAGGAGCTTTCACTGTTACAACCCCCTGCTTTTGCACAAATCTAAATTGTACACTTGTTATAAATTGTACAGTCCCCAGCTTTAACAGTGCCTGCTAAAATTATTGGCACCCTTGGTAAAAAAAACAATCAAAAAAGGCTATGAATAAAAGTCTTGTCAGCTTGATCTTACCATGCCCTAATGTAGGTATGGGAGAAATCTAACCTTTTGTGAGGTAAAATTCAAAGAAATAAAATATATGAATAAATAAAACATGTACTTTTTTAACTTTCCCTTTGTCAGTATAACAAAATGGAGTCTTCTCTGATAATAATGGATGAGGTGGGATAATACACACGTAAAGGAATTTTAGCTCTTTAATGTGGTGATCTATCTATATCCTTCAGAGTCCTTCAGACTGGCCTCATCAGTTCATTCTACAGGATTTCATTAAGATTTACGGGCCTAGCATGACTGCTACAAATTCTGATTCTGTTAAAAGCGTATTTTTTCATATTTGAATTCAGCAGTTTGCTTTGGATTGTTGTCCTGCTGAAAGATGTCCCAGTCTTATTCTCCTGGCAATAGCAGCCTGACGTTGATCTAAAATCTCCGGATGTTTGATATAGGTCATGATGATGTGTGTGCTAACCCCACCCCAGGCCATTTGGAAGAACAACAACCCCAATGCACCATGTATCCACTACAATACTTCCCCCAGGAAACTGTCTCTTTTCTGTATAACCACTCCACAGCCACTGCTACTGTTCAATATTAGACAGATCTGTTTTTGTCCATTCAGTCCATCAAATTCATACTAATCAGTGATGTTTAGTGAATACAGTAAAATGTTTAGCAGTTCTGAGAGACTTTCTTTTGGTATGTCTTCTAAACAGTTTGTTGGCAGAGGTAAGTCTGCTTGTAATTTTGGAGACTCGATGACCTCTGAATTTGCCAACTTCTAAAGCTGTCAAACTGTGGTCCAACTCGAAAGTTTTGCACAGAGAACACTGGTAGTGGGGGCAAAAGGCATATATTTTCTTCCAGGTGCATTCATGGCAGCTCCAGTCATTTTGGCCTAATAGTGGAGATGGGTGGTGTGATGCTACTTTAAAATTCATTGCCTGATTTATGAAGGTCAGCAACCTTGTCTCATTTCATTTGTGTATTGTCTGAACTTCCCTATGTTGATTAATGACTAAGGGCGTTTGGTCTGTGTGCTGCCTCCTATTTATAGTTAAACAGGAAGTCATGAATGACCACTTAAGAGTTCCCGAAGACTCATGTGATCTTAAAAATGAAATTATATTTAAACCTATTTATCAAGGCAAAATATTTTTATTTGCTCTAAAAAGATAAGTTGTCCAATAGTAAATTTCTCCCTGTTTCTTTTTTTTTTTTAATTTTTGCTTTCTTGCTCTGTCCAAGTGATTCAACAAAGATTCATTTATGTTCATGGCAAGACCTTGTTTTGTTTATTATGTTAATTTTTAATGATGCAAAATTTGTAAAACCCTGTAAACTGAACATTTTCCCTGCTAAAAGATTAAATTAAGCTGATCTACTTTATCATGGACATTTTATGCTCATTCTTAAAATCTATCATTTCCAAAATCATCAGAAAACTTAACTCTAAGAAATGTTTTATTTTTAAAACTTCACATACATTTGATAGGAGCCATTCATGCAGACATCCAACCAGATCACAAGCTTTTCTTCACAACAGCTTATTCTACTTTAGTACATAATATAATGAGTTCTAATCACCAACTCACAGCTAAACTGAAGTTTTATTCTGAAGCAATGTTTCACAATTCAGTGGCAACTAGGCAAATCTGAGCATGCATCCAGTTAACATACCTCCAAATGCATATTCCACAGACTTACATTAGGCACAAAGAAGCTTTCAGATTGCTGTGATGAAATCTACGACATGGGTAAGGGTGGTAAAGAACTGCCATCACTTTATAGCTGCATAAATACATAACAACGCGTGTTAATTTTCACAGTCTGCTCGAAAATTGTGGCCAGCGGAAGGTTCATCATTGTTGGCATTGGTTAAAAGCACTTTGGCAGTCGCTTTACACTGAATTGCAAACAGGCAACTGTCAGCATGCTGAAAAACAGCACATCTGAGCATGCATGTCTTTAACCTAACCCATTATGAATTTATTGCTCACCTGTTAAATAACTTTAACAAACAGTATGTCAAGGAAGTGAACACAATTTCCTATAACACAGCATGCAGGGGCACACTAACAAATGGTAATGCTAAAAATTGACTTTGTCATTGTTATATCCTGTTTCTTTCTGCTCGTTAATTCACATGGAAAATTGACAGTGATAAAAATCTGCGTTTAAGTTAGACATGTCAGGTTTTCTCCTGTGCCATGTTGAGTGCCAACATGTTCTTTTACCTTCTGAATGATGGGACAGAGTAAGGAGGCTCACGCAGGAGGCACCGATTCCTGATCCAAAAACCGTGATACGGTTGGAATCACCGCCAAAGTAGCCAATGTTCTCACTGATCCAACGCAAGGCCTGGATCTGGTCCAACAGCCCATAGTTTCCTTTGGCGGCCTGGTCCCCCGTGCTCAGGAACCCTGGAACAGAAGAACATGAGTCGTTCACTCAGAGGCCTTGGTTAAAAACTACAAGTAGTCTTCAGGAATTGGATTTTTTATGGGGAATTTTAAAGTAAGCGCAATCTTGGATGTCCTCGAATTTCCCTCCTGTGGATGCAGTAAAATGGAAGTGACCCTGAGAAATAAGTTAAATAACACTTAAATAAGACTTCCCAGTGACTTACAGCCATGGCCAATGAAAGAACACTGCTGATAGCAACAAACTGATTTAAAGACAAGGAATGGCTCACACTGAAGTATTTATGTTGCATTTAACAACTAATAAGGAAAATTAGAATTAAAAATAATGTGCTTATATTTTATGTAGGCCTGTCATAACTGTAAATAGAGTCCTGGATAGGAAAAAAGTAGCTGCCCATCAAGGTATCTCCATTTAAACAGTCAATGTGGAAGATAAGGAACATAAGAACTCGTCAGTTTTTGATCTGAGAACCTGAGACCAGGCTTGGAAATACAACATTTGTCCTGATAAAAGAAAACCAACATGCATTTTTTGGTTCTGAAACAAATAGTATACAGGGTGTATGAAAGCAAGGCTCTACACATAGCCTCTCTGAAGGAGGATGAATACCGAGTCACATGTACAGCAGTACTGATCTGCATGTCACTTCCCTGGAGAGTCCTTATTAATGCAGGTGAAGAGGAAATTTATTTCATAATACATGGAGGTCAACTGTTTTACCTGAATTGCTCCTTTCACCACACTGACACAGGATGGTTAGCTTTGACAAGAAAGCATCTCTTGGGGGAAGGCTTCAAATTGTAGGGCCAGTGTTAACATGTCTACCAGAGATGGAGTGTGTGTGTGTGTGTGTGTGTGTGTGTGTGTGTGTGTGTGTGTGTGTGTGTGTGTGTCTCCACAGGCCAGGGATGCATGAATGATGAGTAATATGAATCAGTTTCACAGTTCAAATGCACTCTGTCTCTGTTCTCCACTGCAGGCTCAATGTCTGTCAAGCACACTAACACAATGTGCAGAATGGACAGCTTGGACAAGCCCGGAATGTTCCCCTTTCAGACTAAGGAGACATGGGTACAAAACAGAGAGGTTAAGCTCTTCCATTCAGGAGAGGAGGGGAGAGGAGGAGAGGAGGGAAGGAGGGGAGAGGAGGAGAAGGAAGCTTGCCATCCTTTTCTCTCTAGATCCATTTTTACAAAGTTTTTATCAGGAGCAAATCAATTAAAGAGCATGAAATTTATTATCATATCAAATAGAGCTCACTTTTTAAAAACCCTTCTTCCAGCACGGAAGATTTGCTAACATTTTTAAAAATGGTAAAAAAGTTACATCTCTGCACTTCTCAAGGGCATTGTCAGACATTTTACTGTTGTGGATTTTTCATGCTACTTTTCTGCCTCACTTGAAATGAATTACCCTCAAAATTTGCGTAAAAATGCCATTTTCTCTCCTCTGGTATTTGTTTCCACGGCAGGAGCACAAATCTTTAATCTCACCCCTAGTTCTTATCCGGCCATCTCTAGGGAGCTTGTTAGACAAACCAGGAGTCGAAGAGACACCAAATAAGGTCATATAGAAGAGTATGTGAATTGGGATAAAATAAATTTGCTGCTGATCAATAACTGTGGTTGTTGAACGAACAATTGTGTAATCGGAAGGCCAACTGCTGAGGGAAGGGAGGACAGGGCAAATAGATCAACAGTTGGTCTCATTCAGAGATTCCTGAGATTGCCAGAGCAGCTAGAGGTTGCTCCAGAGAAGGTGGTAATAAGTGTATTTGCACCCGGGAACAAGCCATAGCCAAAATCTATATCTGGAGCTTGCATGATAATGCAGTACATGGACACTCACACGTATGTGAGCACAAAGGCAATGCACTGTTCTCATCAAACCCCTCGTGTTTTGCAAGAATGTGGCAGGTCTCCACATCACAGTTCTCTTGGATATGGGGTGAGAGAAGCAGCTAATGTACTTCTTCTGTGATTCCATCACACTTACGGTGAGCATTAAGCTTGGCTTGCGGCCAAAGTCTCATTCACCTGCATACACAGACATATGAAGGATATTATCCGCACAGAAAAGTGCATGTTTCAAAACAGCTCACACATCTTCATAACATGCAAAGTATTTCCACATATACTTTTTCTATTGAACCATTCTATTCTTGCTTGAGAGTACAACATACATTATCCATTGCTGTAAACAAATAAAAAAGATGGATTCATAAAGTGCATAAAAATAACACACTTACAGTGGTACTACAGTAGTACAGTGATACTACAGTATTAATATTTCCAATGCAGCAGGAGGGTCAAGTGTGTTCCTAAATAGACAATATATACAATAAGTCATGCATACAAAAAATCATTGTCTTATAATAATCCACATTGGTCATTCAAATGTCACAGGTATCATATATTTAATAAACGTTTTCTGAAGCTAACCTTAACTTTAACTTCAGTAACAAAAAGACATGATTTGCCTTTTCAGGTTTTAAAAAAAATTCCATGTAAAACAGCAACATGGTCCTGACAGGGAAGTTCATCAGGACATGAACATTTATGAAGACACACACACCCCAAAAAAACTTTAGTGATACAGTGCAAAGATACTGGATATTTATCCATCAATGCAGGATGGTCACAAACTCTCATAACTAAGATTTAAATACATTATAAAAGACCCTGTCTAACAACGTAGAGGATACATTTAAAAATAAATGCGACATAGCTTAGGGTTGTGATTTAATTGCAAAGGTGGCAGTGAGAAAGCAATTAAGATGTGGCATGATAGCTTTTATGTAAAGCTGTGTTACTCATTTAGTACCCCAAGCAACAGCAATATACTGTATGATGATCAGTCAGCATATAAATATATGATGAGCAGATGTGCAGTATTGTGTATAACACATTGCATAAGTGATGCATTATATAACAATATTACTTTCATCATAAGTAATGAAACAATAGCACTGTGATTATACTCTTATTATTATCACACATTTGGTTGTTAATAATGCAATACAAATAAAATTAAATTTTTAGGCACTGCTATTGATAGTTTTGATCAAGTTCTATTGAATTAATGTATTCTAATGACAATGTGGCTAGTGTGTTATTTGAGTATAGTGAATTACTTCTGAAGCAATAATATGTCAGTAAAAATAAAGAATCTGTCAGTACAGTCAGCACAGCTTCTGAGACATAGAAACAAGATGCTGCTTAAAGATCAGCATTATTGCAGCAATCTCCCATATTCAAAACGGGGCAATTTCTGGTTCCTTTTACACTGTCACCCAGACAAGTCACCTGAAAGCCTTCCTTCCTGTCTGCTTTGAATATATGAATATGTCTTGCTCTTACAATGTTATGATTGTGAATATGCATATACTGATAACGGATGATCACTGTGTGTCAACTCTGTGCCTCTAGAACAGCACATAGAAAATTTCTCATCTGCAATGGGAAAACAGCTTGAAACACTACAGACTTCACTTGACATGACAGCACTCTGGTGCTGAGGAGGATCTCCAATAAATAGGACGTTCTATCCATTCCTTCATATTTGCATGGATGCATGAAATGACAATCCCTAAAAGCATGAAAAGCCTCAAAATGTGTAGAGGATCAAAACTTTGAAGTTGTAAGACTATAAAAACTAATAAGGTGTACACATCTTTTGCTTACAGTAAGTATCAGCAGTGACAGTATATAGATGAAGTGAAGTGACGATCACTAGTCACTAGGAATTTGTCCTGGGTTTTACTTGGATGCTCCATCGATCCGTGCAGAGTCTGTCTACACCTCCTCTAATGGAGGTCCTTGTACTAACATCACAAAATGGGTTGTGCAACAAAAAATAAGTTGCTCTGTAATTTTATGGCTGCTGACCAATCAAGGGCATTAGAGTTGCAAATAGACATGTAAGATTTCACTGAGCACTTCCACTAAGATGTCAGACAGGGAAAAAAAATATTTTTTTAGAAAATGCAATTGAACTGAGTGAAATTGGACTGAATCATGGCCTTACATTTATATGTATATAAAAAAAAAGTTTCTCTTTCACCACTATGTGATATTGATCATTAATGAATCAGTGGTACATAAATAGAGTCAAAATCTGAATGAGGCATTTTTAATGGACAGTACTTAGATGTATCTCCCTGTCCCTCATACAGCATAGTTGTGTAATAAAGCTGAAGTGGGGGGGGGGGGTATTATCATTGAGCTCACTCAGAAATTTGAATAGGACCTCAAGCAAGTAGAGAGGAAAAGAGGAAGGGGAGGAGGCTGCGGATGATGATGCAATAAAGGCTCAGGCCTGGGCCACCGCCAGTCTCTCCCCCTCCTTTCTCTCTCTCTCTTGCCCTCACTGTGGGGGCTTCACTAACAAGGCTGTCTGTGTGTCCCAACTGTCCACCACTCCAGCTCTCCGCCCCTCCCAGCGTCCTAGCTAGAGGGAAAAAGGGCCACACAATCCCGGCCTTGACAGGCTCACAAAAATTCTCCCTCCCTCCCAGCGTGACAAAGAAGAGCCAGCACTCCCATCCCCCAAAGCCTTCGCTCCCCAGTGCCTGAATGGAAGATTCTGGGGTGTGGATGCCGAGGGAGGAGGTAGACGGCCACCCTCCAAACATCCACATAAAGAAGCAGTGTCTCAGCTCTTCTCTCAGAACCCCCCCAAGGCACACCCCTCCACCCCGAGGGAGCTATTCACTATTCCCACACACTATCTTCCCCCACCCCCCTCACTCCTCTAACTCTCGGCCCCTGTCAGAAAAGTGCCACATTCTGAAAAATACGAGGGCTGACAAGAAAGGAGTCAGGCAGGGGAGGAGAGCATGCGAGTGAGGGAAGAGGACTGCCATTTATATCACCATACAGTTCCTCAGCGACTCCCCCACTGGCCGCTCAATAATGTGGCCAGGGAGTTGAGAATGGAGAGTGTTGCCTTTTTGTGACTCTTTAAACACTGAATCCCTTCACCTCCCATTCGTGTTTGGTAGGGCAGGGAAAAAATGAAGAAGCCATGACTGTAATTTGGAAAATGCGATACATATGTTGACACATTAGGAATGAGAAGAACAGTGAGACTTTGTGTATGATCAAGTATGCAGCAAGTCTGTTTTGTTCATCAGATGGTTGGGATGGTCTACATATGTGGTAGTTTAGTCTTGTTTGTTTCAACTTCAATCTGCCTGCACAGTTCAGGCATGAAGATCTGTATTCATAATAGAGGCATGAAGATCTGTGTTCATAATAGAGTCATGAAGATCTGTGTTCATAATAGATGCACTGTCCAACCTCTGAAATCACTGGGAAACTTAACACATTATATGACAAGTCATATATTGTACAATCTCAGGTCAGTAGACACTTCTTAATTGGTTTTGAACTGCCTTTTGAGACCTGCAATCTTTAAACTCACTAAAGCCAAACTGTTCAGCTCCACTTAGTCTATGTTCAAAATATCATCTTATCATTCTTATGTACAATGAACTTCAAATAAGTTCAACTGCAATCTACTACACATACCTTACACAGTCCATACATAGAATATAGTTCAGACTACTACTCAGCATGGAGTCAGACCAGTCAACAGACTAGCCTTACCATCAATAAAAGATAAACTACACTAGAAATCAGTCGCCAGTAAAAGTAAATTTCTTTCTGTGGACGCATGTGGAGAGCAGTGGAGTAACATCAGGATGAAAGGGCTTTGGGGTGTGTTTGTGTGTGTGTGTGTGTGTGCGTGTGTGTGTGTGCATGCATGTGTGTGTATAGGAGAAAATTGCTGGTCCTTGCCGCCTGCTACATTAGCTCTTAATCTGATTACATGACCTGTCCTCTTTGTCTCTGGGCGTCCTGAACCTGGGTCCAGAAACTGCTGGAACCAAAAAAGAGCAGCTTGCATGGAATGTGCCCCTTTCTAATGGAATACAATCCAATCAATCACACACAATGTGAAGTGTTGTGGTGCTGGGCAGGGGTGGGTGGGCGTTTACTGCATGTTGGGGATTTAGGCAGGCACTCAAAGACAGCGAAAGGCTTTCAATCTGAGTAGAAGCTTTGCATGCCACTGAACGCCTGGCTCTGAGGCAGCTCAGGTAGAACGGCATAAATGCAAATATTTGTGCAGGTCAGAGATGAGGGCTTATCAAAGCAAATACAGTGAAGGGAATAGACAAATAAGGTCGTAATCTAGACCGACTTCAAAGTCGGCCTCGCCCTGGATCTCAGGCAGCAGCCAGTCTTTCTCCATGGTAATGAGGAGCTTCGGCCGTACCCTCACCTCTATGAAGTTTCTAAGGTAACTTAGCATGCCACTCCTCTTGGCCAGCCTGCCTTGTTTTATGAAACCTTATTTACACTTTTTTATCCAACCTATTTAATCCGTCTTTCTTTAATGATCTGCATGCAGTTATTTAAAAAAAGCCAACAGAGTCTGCAACGACCTTAACCAAAGCTATCTGCATTCTCAGAACAGCAACTGTATTTCGAAGCTCTGAAACCTGCAGTGTCCCCCTTGCTGAACCACTGGCCTAAGGCATGCCCAAAGCATGGAGTACAGGCTCGCTTGTGCTCCAAGCCCACACTTTCCTGCTGGGGGCCAGAAGTGCAGTGCGAGGGAGAGCTGATACTGTGCAGGGCACCTGCGGAGCAGATTAGAAGGGAAGGCAGTGGCTGCCTCCCAGTGTGGGTGTGTGGGTGTGGGTGTGTGTGTGTGTGAAGGGTCCAGGATTGGTGGCATTCCGTGAGGTAGCATGGATATTAATCATTGGGAGGAGTGTATGCTCGGGCCACAGCCAGGAGATGGATGGGCTGTGAGTGCAGTGATGTCACCCTGACGAATGGCTCGGCGATGTTGGCGAAGACTTGCACATCGCCTCTCATTTCAATTAGTTTCCTAGCAGTGCTACCGACTCTCACCTCTGGCACAGTTTAGAAACACATTCATGTTCTCTCTCTCTCTCTCTCTCTCTCTCTCTCATTTACACAAACACACACACACACACACTGTTCCTCCCTCCTAATCCTCAGGTTGCCAAACATACCTCCGTCAAGTCAAACTGACGGTAGTGCTTTCTAACAAGGAGCAGCGATCCATAAGCAATGCTTCTCAAATTAATCATTCACTATTAATGGCACAGCCGTTTGCAGCCTTCCTTCAACCATCGCGACTCATTACACAAAGCAAATCTCCTCTCACACAAGAACTGTCACTCACTGCTCAACACCTATGTAATTAACTAAAGTTTCAAGTGCCTTCTTGTCATTACAGTGCATCTCCTCATCATTTGTCTCACATGTACATGGGCATACTCAGCATTACTATAAACACACGGGCATACTCAGCACTATTATAAACACATGGGCATACTCAGCATTACTATAAACACATGGGCATACTCAGCATTACTATAAACACATGGGCATACTCAGCACTATTATAAACACATGGGCATACTCAGGATTACTATAAACGCATGGACATACTCAGCATTACTATAAACGCATGGGCATACTCAGCATTACTATAAACGCATGGGCATACTCAGCACTACTATAAACGTATGGACATATTCAGCATTACTATAAACGCATGGGCATACTCAGCATTACTATAAACACATGGGCATACTCAGCACTACTATAAATGCATGGGCATACTCAGCACTACTATAAATGCATGGGCATACTCAGCATTACTATAAACGCATGGGCATACTCAGCACTACTATAAATGCATGGGCATACTCAGCATTACTATAAACGCATGGACATACTCAGCATTACTATAAACGCATGGGCATACTTAGCACTACTATAAACACATGGGCATACTCAGCACTACTATAAACAGTCAGCCACTCGGGGAACTACCTCAAGCCTGGCCTTCTCGCTAAACGGGAGGAATGAGGGCATGGATTGATGAGAGACGCTCATTATAATGAGCCACATCACTGTAAGCCACTGATACCCTTGCAAACAGTGAGTCAAAGCATGCATCTTAGCAGGCTGGACCCTTGTGGCTTAGGAGGGGATCTGCATGGGATGCGCTGCCTTCTCTGCATAAATTCGATGGAGCTCTTCGAGAGGCTCAGCTTGTGCTGCTGAGCTGGGGATTTCAGCACTGCCTCCCAGGGCCTGAACTTGAGCTTAACATATAGCTCCAGGCTAACCTCCTGAGCTCTTAATCTGGACGAATAAGATGGATGAGTTTGAGGCGGTCCGGAAGAAGAAGAGGCATGGCATCACAGCGATACATTAATGAATGCATTGTGCAAACAGCTGCACAATGTCAAATGCATCAATCACTGTCATACAGTAGTTCACAATTCTTGCTAGGTAATGGAATTAGTGACTTATTCTGATTTTCATTATGTACGCTTTACTGAAAGTGTGAGCTGAGGTTTAATGGCCAACCTGGGTCATTTGTAGGAAAAAAAATGGAGTACAGACAGACTAAAGCCAGATGTTAATCACATTCATACTTACCATCTTATCAATGTGCAATATTCAGAATTGCTCTGTAATAGCTCAAAATCAAAGACAGCATGATTCTTTTAGCGGTTTCCAATAACTCTGTACATAAAGACATGAAATATGAGCTTTACTGAAATCCAATGGAAGAGCCCATTTGTCAGCTGATATCTTTAGATCAAAGTACAACTGCCTGCCTTCCTCTGCTCAGTATAAAGGTTGCAGGCTATGGCATCACATTTCAGCAGAAAACTCTCCTGCAACTATGAGCATACTAGTAAAGAACACCATGTGAATGTTTCATTGCTCTGGGGCGTGATTGGTATTGTAGTCCTGTTTCTGTTGGGAATCGTGAATAGCAGCAAAGGTGATTCCCCTATTTTTTTATTTTCTATTCTCACTTTACTGTTCTCTTTTAATCTATCTGCTCTGTTCTCATAGAAAAAAAGGTTAGCTCTCTCTTTCTGTTTCATCTTTAGTTTCCTGCAATCCCACTGGAGCAGATGACGCTCTGCTTCTTCTGCCTGCCGATGAGAGGCAGCGGCAAGGCCCATGTTTGTTTGTCTATCCTCCCCTCTCCATCTCCCAGAAATCAGCCTGACAGTTCCGCAGCACCTCTTCCTACCCCAGGAGCAGATAAAATGTCACTTTGACTTTTGTTCAGTCCTTGCCATTGGCAGGCTGGTACACCATGAACCTCAAATGCTTGTTGTCTGTGCTGGACAGGGGCCACTTTGTTTCAGCTAGGTCAAAGTGTCCAACACCGTTTGCTCCAAATCACTTCCCTCTCTGCTGGCCCTGAGTTTTACAGAGAACATCAACATTATTTTTTTAATTCTTAAAAAAAATTGATATTAAGTCTTTAAAGACTGGTTAATACCATATTCTTGATCTCAGACTATACTGATTTTCAAGTACCAAACTGTATGGAGAAGAAGTATGTGAATGATTACCAATTCTAACATACACTACCATCTCACTTGCATGCTTTTTACACAATGCACAAAACAAAAAATTCCTTCTCTTTCTGCATCTCTCTCTCATGCCAAAGATCACTCTCATCAGTGTTCCGGTAATGATGTCAGAGAGAACAGGTGACTGGTTCCTCCACTACAGGATGAATGAATCACTGTTATCCCAAGTTAAGGCAGCTTCTGTGTAGCTTCAAGTTTTCAGGGAGTATAAACATCCCAGCATCCCCCTGTCTACTAAACAAACAAAAGAAGCTTGGTGCAGCTTGGCAGGTAAAAGCATGCAGTAAGATAACTGTGGTTTAAAAGTGTTCAGATGAAGCAGTAATTGATGGGCCTTTCAGGGAGAGATTGCCACAGCAATCATAAATGGCCCACAGTCCAGCAAGACACATTCTGCCCTTTTTTGCATGAGTGTTATTAAAAAAAGCTTCCAAGCGCATTCCAGCTTTTTTTAATGATAGGCTCTACGTTCAGGATAAGTGGACTTGTCAGTTATCCCACTTGGTACAACCTCTGCTGCCATTACATCTTATCTATAATTCCTTTTTTGTGTAGAAAAGTACTTATCAGTGAAGAGTCACTTCTGTACATGATCACCTGTCTTAAATGTCTCTCTGTAAGTGCACACAATATAGCTGCCTCCAGATCCAATCAGTCCAATATGAGATGGAGCAACATTAGATTATAAAAAGAGGGGTTTCAACCCATCACATGAAATGTGACTTTTCATTCACCAAGTATGTACTGTGCCCAGCAATTTGCTGCTCTTTTTTAATTCTTTTTGCATAGATAGTGGACCTTTCCCTGCTTGCAAAGTATGAGTGCCAAGCCTTTGTGTATCATGAGCTTGGAGATACTGGGAAGCTCAAAAAAATGAGGTTTTTCTGTCTTCACTGAATTCTCTCTTCCTCTCTCATGTAGATGTCATCTCATTTATTCCTCCTCTCCTAGCTGAAGGTGGGTTTAGGCTGATAGCATTCTGCTCTCTCTGTGTCAAAGCAAAGATGAGGTGAAACCTCCATAAAAGGAAGTGTGCTCATTATTCAGAGTGCTCTGCATCAGGCTATCCACGCCCTTTGATGATATTGTGGTGTGACCTTGTGCCTGTTTGGTTTGTGTATGCATTACACTTCATTGTGTCTGACTCCCATACTGCTATGGTTCATAGGACAAGGCAACAACTAACAACTCTGCTTATATGACTGGGGATATTCAAATATCACATATTTTTCATCCAATCACAAACAATTCCAGTCAGCTGGTGCATCACTGGCTGCTTCTGGTTGGCCATTTGGACTACAGCCATGCTAATTAAGATTAATATTACGACTCTACAAACTGCCTAATGCTCTGGGCTGGAACGGAATAGTTGGTGTATGACTTGGCTCAATTCCTGGTTGGAGTGTTATCTCTGATTTCTCTGAGTATCTGTGGCTAACATATCACAGAAGCTGAATTGGGCTTTTGAGTGGCAGGCATCTGCACTAATTAAACCACAAGTAGGATTAGAATTATAGTCAATTCATTCATTACTTAATTGGCATGCAGTTCCCTACCCAGAAAAATGCAAAGATTTAGGTTTACTGGGGAGATTCTGAATTTCTGGATCTGCTTTAATCTCCTACCACAATGAAAGGGGTTAAATCTTGGTCACAGATTCCATGTGAAGTATAGATGTAGGTTATTTCATACAGGAGCTTTCACAAGCTCTGACTTGCACATATATTAAAATCATTAACATCACAGTAACATTCAGTAACAGTAATTTGTTGGGCTTCCAAGCTTGGTCAGGATAGATGGAAGTGGTGAGGATGCAACCTATGTTAAGCAACATGGACTACATATGCACAAATAGGGGTGGTTTACTAATTAGACACAAAAACAACAAAAGAGTAGGGGTGGGACCAAAGTGGGATGGCGGAACCAGAGCAGAGGACGAAGGTTCCAAACAGGAATGGAGAAACAATGACAACCGTATTATAGGAGCGCTCCTGGCAGAACCCAGATTCTTAGGCTGATGGGAACATCCTGAGATAAGTTCTGTCACAGTGTGTCTACAAATATGTCATCTTAGGACATGATGAGACAGCAGTGAGCACAGCAGGCGTTTCAGAATACATCTCTAAAAGAATTACAGGCATGCTAGTCCCTAACGCTGCTCAGCTGCATGTCTTACCAATTTAGATCAGAACACTACTGGACACTTAACGCACTCCCCACAGTGAATTCAAACTAAAAAAATCCTTTCTAAATGTCAGCAGATCTATCTAGAACAGTACAACCACAAAACTAATTAAAAAAAACTTCTATTTCCATCTTCCCTCATAAGTATGAGGGTTATTTTGTTTACTTGAATCATTTACTGAAATTACCATTATAATTTGACCACATTACACATTATGAAATGCAAATAAGATTTGGCATGAAAATGCTAATTCACTGGTTAAGGCAGCAGCAACTGAAATCAAAATTCAGTGTGAAAAACTGTGGTAACCACTGTATCTTCTCATCCATGGTAACCATTGTATCTTTCCAGGTGGCAACTTTCTGCCGTGAGGCCCAAGTACTTATTCTGGTGGAAAAGATGGCTAAAATTCTAAGGCATTCTGAAGCCTCATCTGACAGCACCACCCTCACTTTGTGCTTAGACTGTACAGCAGCAGCATGTACTAGCTGCACATCCTACCTTCTCATAATGACCATCATAAGAAATTAGATTTGGTACAACTCAGGAGAATCTAAGATATAGAGAGTTGTATCTAAGTTAATTTGGTAATTATATATATATATATACACACACTAGACCTGAGAAATGAATGCAGTAACCTTCCTGAAAAAGATCCAGCAGCCATCACCCTATCAGCTGTCCAAGAAAAGGTTTCAAGAATGAAAAACTAGACATCCCCAGGCCCTGACATGGTGCACACCTACTGACTGAAGTAGCTAACTGCACTCCATGAGCGCCTAGCAACACAAATAAGCCAGCTGCTATCCAACGGAACCCACCCTGAATCGCTAACTGAAGGTAGGACAGTCCTAATTCTGAAGGACCCCCAGACAGGACCAATAACCTGCCTCTCAACAACATGGAAGCTCCTGTCAGGCATTGCTGCAAAGACAGTCACCCAAGACTGTAGGACCAGACAGACCAACCTGAGCGCCACCTGGATTGACTACAGAAAAGCCTATGATTCAATGCCCCACACATGGATACTAGAGTGCTTGAGTCTGTATAACATCAACAGATCTCTTAGGACATTCACTGAAAACTCATTGGGGCTGTGGAAGACATCCCTTGAGGCCAACTTCAAGCTTGTAGTCACATAAAGCTGTATGTCAGAAGTGAATGACATCAACTCACTGATCCATCTCACTAGGATATATAGTAGCGATGCTAGAATATCATTCAAACTAGAAAAGTGTGCTTGGATGGTTGCAAGGAGTGGAAAGGTAGCCAGAACTGAGGGGACTGAACTACCAGAAGACAACATTGCAGATGTTAAGGGCAGCAACAAGCATCCCACAAGCAAATGGAAATCATGAAGAGGCCACCAGGAAAGCAGCCACAGCCAAATACCTCCAAAGTGAGGCAAGTCTTTAGAAGCCAGCTAAATGGTAAGAACAAGATCCAGACTATCAACACCTATGCTCTGCCAGTCATCCAATACCCAGGTGGTATAATATCCTGGCCAAAGGTGGAAATAGAAGCCACTGACATAAAAGACAAGCAAACTCCTCACAATGCACAGAGGGTTTCACCCCAAATCCAGCACTCTAAGGTTGTACACTAAGCATACACCCCTACATGGCAAATAATAGAAGTGGCTGATATCAAAAAGTCCTACCACTGGCTGGAAAAAGCTGAACTGAAAGACAGCACAGAGGCACTAATCATGGCAGCACAGGAACAAGCACTCAGTACAGGATCAATAGAGGCTGGGATCTACCACACCAGAAAGGACCCCAGATGCAGACTGTGCAAAGATGACCCTGAGACAATACAGCACATAATAGTGGGGTGCAAGATGCTGGCAGGTAGAGCATACATGGGACAACATAACCCAGTGGCTGGCATAATGTATACAGAAATATATGTGCCAAATATGAGCTGGAAGTCCCAAGGTCAAAGTGAGACACTGCCCTGAAAGTGGTGGAGAACAACCAAGCTAGCTAAGATTCTGTGGGACTTCCAGATACAAACTGATAAAATGGTAATGGCTAACCAACCATTGTGGTGATGGACAAACAGCAGAAAAGGGCTGTATTGATAGATGTGGCAATCCCATGGAATATCAACATCAGGCACAAGGAACACTAGAAGCTCGAAAAATATCAAGGGCTGAAAGAAGAGCTGGAAAAGATGTGGAAGGTAAAGGCAACAGTGGTCCTGATGGTAATAGGAGGAATCGGGGCTGTGACCACCAAACTGGGGAGTGGCTCCAACAGATCCCAGGAACAACACCCAGGATCTCTGTCCAGAAGAGTGCAGTCCTGAGAACAGTAGGGATACTACACAGGACCCTCAAGCTCCCAGGCCTCTGTTAGAGGACCCGAGAAAGGAAGGGTGAGAGGGAATTATATACATATATAAAATACACACACTATCCTGCATGTCTGACTGCCACGTTGTGCCAGGCACGCAGACCTAGCGCCACGCCCACCTCCACTTCACTTCACTCATTGCCTCGGTCCCAATCACCTGTTTATCACCTGTAGCTGACTTCAATCCCCACTAATAGCCATACCTCTGTATATAAGCCCACAGGTCTCAGTAATCCATCGCTGCACATTCGCTTGCCTGAGGACTACCGAGCCTTCAGACTGCTTTGAAGCCCAGCCTTCGTGAATGCCTTTGCAAGTTTGCTCACTGTTTTATTCTAGAGTTTGGTGTTACCAAACTCTTGCTAGCTAGATACAGCCTGTTGCTGTCTTTTGTTTTTGACTGCTTTGAGGTTCACTGTTTGAACCAGTTATCATTAAACGTAATGTTCCCTGCAGCCTCGCCTTCCGCTCCCTCATTGCTCATCCATCTCAGGTTCCAAACAGGAATGGAGAAACAATGACAACCGTATTATAGGAGCGCTCCTGGCAGAACCCAGATTCTTAGGCTGATGGGAACATCCTGAGATAAGTTCTGTCACAGTGTGTCTACAAATATGTCATCTTAGGACATGATGAGACAGCAGTGAGCACAGCAGGCGTTTCAGAATACATCTCTAAAAGAATTACAGGCATGCTAGTCCCTAACGCTGCTCAGCTGCATGTCTTACCAATTTAGATCAGAACACTACTGGACACTTAACGCACTCCCCACAGTGAATTCAAACTAAAAAAATCCTTTCTAAATGTCAGCAGATCTATCTAGAACAGTACAACCACAAAACTAATTAAAAAAAACTTCTATTTCCATCTTCCCTCATAAGTATGAGGGTTATTTTGTTTACTTGAATCATTTACTGAAATTACCATTATAATTTGACCACATTACACATTATGAAATGCAAATAAGATTTGGCATGAAAATGCTAATTCACTGGTTAAGGCAGCAGCAACTGAAATCAAAATTCAGTGTGAAAAACTGTGGTAACCACTGTATCTTCTCATCCATGGTAACCATTGTATCTTTCCAGGTGGCAACTTTCTGCCGTGAGGCCCAAGTACTTATTCTGGTGGAAAAGATGGCTAAAATTCTAAGGCATTCTGAAGCCTCATCTGACAGCACCACCCTCACTTTGTGCTTAGACTGTACAGCAGCAGCATGTACTAGCTGCACATCCTACCTTCTCATAATGACCATCATAAGAAATTAGATTTGGTACAACTCAGGAGAATCTAAGATATAGAGAGTTGTATCTAAGTTAATTTGGTAATTATATATATATATATACACACACTAGACCTGAGAAATGAATGCAGTAACCTTCCTGAAAAAGATCCAGCAGCCATCACCCTATCAGCTGTCCAAGAAAAGGTTTCAAGAATGAAAAACTAGACATCCCCAGGCCCTGACATGGTGCACACCTACTGACTGAAGTAGCTAACTGCACTCCATGAGCGCCTAGCAACACAAATAAGCCAGCTGCTATCCAACGGAACCCACCCTGAATCGCTAACTGAAGGTAGGACAGTCCTAATTCTGAAGGACCCCCAGACAGGACCAATAACCTGCCTCTCAACAACATGGAAGCTCCTGTCAGGCATTGCTGCAAAGACAGTCACCCAAGACTGTAGGACCAGACAGACCAACCTGAGCGCCACCTGGATTGACTACAGAAAAGCCTATGATTCAATGCCCCACACATGGATACTAGAGTGCTTGAGTCTGTATAACATCAACAGATCTCTTAGGACATTCACTGAAAACTCATTGGGGCTGTGGAAGACATCCCTTGAGGCCAACTTCAAGCTTGTAGTCACATAAAGCTGTATGTCAGAAGTGAATGACATCAACTCACTGATCCATCTCACTAGGATATATAGTAGCGATGCTAGAATATCATTCAAACTAGAAAAGTGTGCTTGGATGGTTGCAAGGAGTGGAAAGGTAGCCAGAACTGAGGGGACTGAACTACCAGAAGACAACATTGCAGATGTTAAGGGCAGCAACAAGCATCCCACAAGCAAATGGAAATCATGAAGAGGCCACCAGGAAAGCAGCCACAGCCAAATACCTCCAAAGTGAGGCAAGTCTTTAGAAGCCAGCTAAATGGTAAGAACAAGATCCAGACTATCAACACCTATGCTCTGCCAGTCATCCAATACCCAGGTGGTATAATATCCTGGCCAAAGGTGGAAATAGAAGCCACTGACATAAAAGACAAGCAAACTCCTCACAATGCACAGAGGGTTTCACCCCAAATCCAGCACTCTAAGGTTGTACACTAAGCATACACCCCTACATGGCAAATAATAGAAGTGGCTGATATCAAAAAGTCCTACCACTGGCTGGAAAAAGCTGAACTGAAAGACAGCACAGAGGCACTAATCATGGCAGCACAGGAACAAGCACTCAGTACAGGATCAATAGAGGCTGGGATCTACCACACCAGAAAGGACCCCAGATGCAGACTGTGCAAAGATGACCCTGAGACAATACAGCACATAATAGTGGGGTGCAAGATGCTGGCAGGTAGAGCATACATGGGACAACATAACCCAGTGGCTGGCATAATGTATACAGAAATATATGTGCCAAATATGAGCTGGAAGTCCCAAGGTCAAAGTGAGACACTGCCCTGAAAGTGGTGGAGAACAACCAAGCTAGCTAAGATTCTGTGGGACTTCCAGATACAAACTGATAAAATGGTAATGGCTAACCAACCATTGTGGTGATGGACAAACAGCAGAAAAGGGCTGTATTGATAGATGTGGCAATCCCATGGAATATCAACATCAGGCACAAGGAACACTAGAAGCTCGAAAAATATCAAGGGCTGAAAGAAGAGCTGGAAAAGATGTGGAAGGTAAAGGCAACAGTGGTCCTGATGGTAATAGGAGGAATCGGGGCTGTGACCACCAAACTGGGGAGTGGCTCCAACAGATCCCAGGAACAACACCCAGGATCTCTGTCCAGAAGAGTGCAGTCCTGAGAACAGTAGGGATACTACACAGGACCCTCAAGCTCCCAGGCCTCTGTTAGAGGACCCGAGAAAGGAAGGGTGAGAGGGAATTATATACATATATAAAATACACACACTATCCTGCATGTCTGACTGCCACGTTGTGCCAGGCACGCAGACCTAGCGCCACGCCCACCTCCACTTCACTTCACTCATTGCCTCGGTCCCAATCACCTGTTTATCACCTGTAGCTGACTTCAATCCCCACTAATAGCCATACCTCTGTATATAAGCCCACAGGTCTCAGTAATCCATCGCTGCACATTCGCTTGCCTGAGGACTACCGAGCCTTCAGACTGCTTTGAAGCCCAGCCTTCGTGAATGCCTTTGCAAGTTTGCTCACTGTTTTATTCTAGAGTTTGGTGTTACCAAACTCTTGCTAGCTAGATACAGCCTGTTGCTGTCTTTTGTTTTTGACTGCTTTGAGGTTCACTGTTTGAACCAGTTATCATTAAACGTAATGTTCCCTGCAGCCTCGCCTTCCGCTCCCTCATTGCCGCCGTCACACTAACTAGTCAAAAATGTCAAGACATCACATATGCAACATGTAAAATAGTCAGTCGCACATTTTAAAGCAGCATTTGTTTCTATTAGAAATCTACCTCTTAAGTAGGGGGAAATCTTTCATCAAGAAGAATGAATACAACTATAACACAACTTATCCACAGCAAACTATCAGAGTGGATGAGAGAGATGTTCCACTGATCCTGAAAGTAAAAATGTTTCATTGTCTCAGCTACCCTCAGAACCATGTTCTTTCATGTAAGAAGATGAAACCCACCTGTGTACCTATGGCAAAGTAGGGTCCCCCTGCTCCCCAGGGCTAGTAAATGATTCTGGAAGGTTCTTTCTCCAGTACTGTGGCCTTTTACATTTGCCCACCCACACAAAGCCAAATACAACCAGACAGACCCATTTGTTTTCTGACCTAAAGTGCTCAGTTGAATGTAAAAGAAACCCAATGGACTGACTGGCTTTTTCAGCGCCCCATCCCCCACTCTCACCCCACAAGAAACAATCTAATAACATTCAACTCCTCTGCTGCAGCAAGGTGAGTCCTGGCCCAAGGTCATGTTTGAGAAGACATGCTTCTCATTTGAATCAATTTGTAAGAATAACAGCATGTCAATGTGAATTTCAACATTGCAGTACAGGCATATGTGAGGAAAGCACCTTGTCATTGATGCAAACTTATTGCTGCTAGAACGATGAAAGCTTATCACTCTAAAGATAAGACTAACATATCCCTGGAATTAGCGCATCAAACTTTGGAGTGAACCGCTGCTAGTATAACACATTGATGAAGACGAAACTAGCGTGTACCAGAGGATGGAGGCATGCAGCACTTGAATCCTCTTGACCAAAATGTCATCCACAGCAGGATTGTTGGGCTTTCAGGCAACATGTCAAGGGTTAATTGTTAGAAATTGAGTTATTGAGTCCGAAGCACTAGTAACAAATAGCCTCCCAGCAGAATTACCAGTCTTCTGAAGTGCAACAGTTTTCTTTAGGCCACAACACTGTTGTTAGAACTGGGCCTTGGAGGCCAGGAAGTATCATGCTAGTCAGTTCATCTGATTGAGACGAAGCCCCAGAATAAAAAAAAACAACTGCAAATTGTCATCATACAGTGTTCTGCCATTGTACTCTTCATGAGGGGATAGTTCACGGGTTGATGGGCTTGTCAATGTCTTTTGGTAACCCATCTCCAAGTATTGGACATGTAATTTTTCTCAACTGGATAAATCTGTTGTGATAGAATTGTGGAATGGCGATCAAATACTAGTTATTTTCTTAGTTATTATTATTGTGTAATTGCAAAAAGTAATACATGTATAAGAGTGTAAAGTGTACATTTTAAGCTAAACTTAATACATGGACTGTCAATTTTTTGTGCATTGGGTCTCTATTTGCAGTGGTGCCTTAGGATTTGGCCAGTACAATGCAAAAGCTGAGATCAGTTGGCATCCCCTGAACCAAGCCTGCACCAGTAGTGTGATGCAGAGAGCATTGGTGAAGCCAGTAGATTACGGCTTCTACTGGGGGACAGCTGAACCAGCCTGCAGCAGAATTAGCCTGAGGCCGAGCCAGTGTAAGAACAGGCTGATAATGAGAAGGGCCTTGATAAAGACATAACAACCATGTAGACACAGGCAGAGGGAGGGAAATGGGAAGAAGAAAAAAACAGGGAGAGAGATGAAACAGGGAGCAACGGGTGAGACAGCTAAGACTGCTAAATATAACACAGGCATATACAATAGATGAGTAGAAAAGGGGAGAAAGAAATGGAGAGAAATACCATAGCTAGATATGCAGTATATAGACGGTTTGTGGGAAGAGAAGAAGACAGTGAGAGAAAGGGACAGAGAGAGAAAGAGAGAGAGAGAGAGAGAGAGAGAGAGAGAGAGAGAGAAACTGCACATATACTAAGCCCTAGATTGCCCTAGAGCGCAGTATGCACTTTCTTCCATGTATTCTCAGGAACATACTCTTAAACAAACATCCCATGTGCCAGTCCGTCTGCCCACAAGCCTCTTATCACGCGCATACAGAGCTTAGGCAACATCATTACCTCGGCAAACAGCTGCCCATCCGCCGCCTTCCATTATGTTTCACAGCATTCACAGCCTAATGTTGGTTTAATTGAATTGCCTGCATGCGCAGACTCATTTGGCCAGTGAAATGTCAAGAGACACATATAGCTAGGTGACTGAATCAACTCCCAGAAAAAAAAAACATATATATATGTATGTACACACA
>JAOYMR010000009.1:11969031-11999439 GCA_025802075.1 Tenebrosternarchus preto | reverse complement strand
TGTATATGAGCGTGTGCATGTCACTGAGTCTTTGTCGGTCTTTGATGTTGATGTGAGTGTCGATGTCCGTGTCCGTTGAAGTGAATAAAGTGGTTTCATTTTTGAGCGCACTCGTGAGTCCTGTCGGCTTTCTGCAACCCTCCGGGGCTCGCGCATCACACAAACAAACCAAGAAAAAATCTTGGTTTTAATGGTTGTAATGGTCACGTTAAAAAAATGTATAAAGATCCAGCTATGTCACTGTAATATATTTGATTATGCATTGGACAAACATATTTCTTCAAGCTGTAAAGACATGCCTTTGGATGTGGTGCATAATTCAAATGATGTTATTCATCCGGGTCCTCTGGGAGAATAAGGTTTGAGTGTCACCTCATCCTGCCAGAATGTCATAGAACACCTACAACCACAAACAAAGCATTTGACACAATCAGCACGAATAATCTGATGAATATTCATAAGAGGGTTCCTGTATGAACTGGGTTCATCCTAATACATGGAACTATTTACTAAAGTGAATAGAAAACTCTTTTGCTACCGTGGTGTATGCTTTCAATGGAGTGTTCAGGGGATTAGAGATCTGAATGTTACAGTTAAGCAAAAGAGCACCTCTCATCACTACTGCCTACTGTTATGCCATATCTGGGGAAAAATTACATATTTCTAACAAATATTCTATGAAACTGAACATAATCAAACTTCTGTCAATCAGTTCCTATATCAGGACCCTATAATGTCTGCATACTAGGCAACCTTCAGTTTTTTTGCCACATGAATTATGCAGAATTGAGTGTAGTAAGTAATAAATGTCAGGATTTCAGCAAATGCTTTGGGTGATCATTTAGTATGGAATTGTTTACAGAATTTTAAGCAAACTAGAATCAGATTAACATGCAAAACCCATTTTACTAAGGACCCTCTCCAACTACATCCAAGAACCCTCAGGAAACCCAGAGAGCAATTTGGAAACCATTAGTACAGGGTGTCTGAAAACTAAAGAAATACCAAATAAAATGAAGTTTTAGACACAAGCTTTGAGGGAAGGGAGAAACCTGTTAAGCCATGCACCTAACATGGTGGTCATCTTGAATCCTGGAATCTTGGATTTAACTTGGATTTAAGTTTTTTTTCCATATGGGAAGGGGCATTATCAATTCAGCAAACTTTGTCTACCCATAAATGACAACCTTACAAAATTCAGAAGCTTCAACACCTGACCAAGGATGATACAAGATGAATGGGTGACACAACAACTTCAGATGGACCCTCAATTTCCATAACAGTTGAGTGGCCACCATGTTCTCCTGATTTAACCCCTTTGGATTTCTATATTTGGGGTCATGTGGGCAATATTTTACTCTGTGAAGATACAGAATGTTGTTCTTAAAGACCAAATTGTTTATGCTTGTGCTGGCATACAGCAAGATGTTTTAGTAATAGTTAATCAGGAATGGGAGAAAAGGCTAAGGCTATCCACTGGACAGCATTTTGTCAGCATACGGTGGACAATAACATTCTCCCTTCGCCCATAGCTTGAGTCAAAAAACTGGATCACTGTCTGGCAAACCATTTTCATTTTATATGGTGTTTCCTTACTTTTGAGGCACCATGCATAATATATAATGCATATGTAATAGAAAAAGAGGTTTGCTAGCATATAAAATAACTGAATAAATTTCCAAATTCTCACTTAGTTCAATTTTTCACAGGTCTTTTACATGACCCTCTTTTCCCCACACCCTCCCTGTGCATTATCAACAACCCTTCTAAATCATCATAGCATTACTGGTAAATTTTGAGCTTCCACAAACAGCAGACACCTTAGTGTGCACCACTCAATTCCATTTGAATAATTGCAACACCTACTCGGAACCTAGTCTTATTGCATTGTTTCTGAATTCCTCACTTGTCAAGTCATTTAGAGAGGCTGAGTGCATCTCTCACCCACCTCTGCACTCACAGCTCCCACCTTCAAGCCTCTTTGCCAAGCTTCCACTCCCACTCACTTCGTTTGAGGCAGCACAATGTGGCCAATCTTGACTCCCACACACGTGAGGACTAGTGACCTTGGTTTCTCGGTGAGGCTAAAGTATGATTAATTTCTCGACAAGACAAGTAGCTCAAGTTGGCCAGCAAGCTCACAGAACTCTTTTCAGGTAGAGTCTTCATGACCCAATATGCACCTGAAGAAAGACAGAAGATCACCTCTTCCTACATGGTACCACTGAATGGGTCTGGGAGAAAATAATGGAAGCCCCCCTTTTTTCCTTTACTACCCATTGAATCATCTATCATAACATTTCATGTAATCACTTCTAAAAAGAACACTGATTTGTTCATTAACATTATACATTCTATTCAATAGCTTGTGCTTCAAGATGAGCACCAAGGTGTTCTAAGAAAAGGAATGTGTGTACCAGGGCATAAAGTGGGGGAGGGGCTATTGTTCACAGAAACTCCAATAGGAGCACTGTGCATAAGCCCAGTTAATAGGCTCAGGCCATTCAGAGGATGTAAATATAAAACGAAGTAATTAATCACTATAAAATAGTGATTATAAATATAATAAATGTAAAATTATAATTATTATAAATATAAAATATGATCAAACAGACTATAAACAAGAAGCTGGATACAGCTGAAAGCTGGATACTGAAATTCAACTTTTTAAATAGAAATATTCGCCTCTGGCTAGACCAACTTACACAGAACCTTAACTAGAAACATTAATTCATAATTCAGATTTTTTAAAATTTGATTCAGTTTTTACTTTGTGGCTATTGTATGATTCTATTAAATGGTGGAAAAAAATCACTCACTGCAGTTTATATTTTCCTATTAGTTCATTGTATTTTACTTGCCCCAATCTACTGTACAAATGCATTCTCATCAATCCTTATTGGACAAGGAGAACCAGTTTGTTGCTATCACTGAAATCTACAGTACATCACTAGGTTCCTTGAACACAATCAAGACATTTGCCTGCATTCATGCTATTGGAGGGGTACAAAATGGTTCTGAACATTTTCAGATATTACAATCTAGATATCTTGAACTGCAGTGTTTCATCCATTGAAAATGCTAACATTAAGACTAATGAATGGAAGGTAGTATGATCTGGTAAATATTACTCAGTTTTGTATGTGAAATGTTGGCATTTCTGGGACGTGGATTCCTTTAAATCTACAAAGAGACATCCCAAGACCCAGGACTGTACAGAAGTGCTGAGTTACATAACATGCTGATAGAAAGGTCAGCCAGAAGGCAGAAAGTGCTGCCTGGATACTAGCCATGAAGGAACGAGTTGAACTTAAAGTGAACACTATTCTGAGACATGAAGTTTCCATCTGAGCTTGTAAAAAACTCTCTGGGGCAAAGCAATGGAAGCAGTTTATCACAACAATCAGATTGGCAAACCCTGAGAGGTCACTCAAAAATCAAGGGAATAAAGTAAAATATCATACACTTTACAAAATAGTTTGTGAATATCTGTCACTCCAGCCAGCTTGTTGTATCTATTGCTTGGACAGACTAACTAGTAAGTAGACACCATGTTCCACTATGACCTGCACTGATGTAAAATTGAATTGGTGTGTCTTGGTATTGTCTCTGTCCAGACACAGCTTGATAGCCATCTATCTAGAGAAATTTCAGTGTTTTCATTATCAATCCAGACCATTGCAGTGACTGCTTTGTATTAGCCATTTTAGTGATGTATCACATTGTTTTGGGTATCCATCATTTTTTAGGGCTGCCCTAATTTTTATGTAGTTCAGTTCATCTAATTCCTAGTGCTTTTGAAATTACAGTGTAAGCCTATATTTGTACTCAGTGGATGAACCCAATTTATGCCAGCACAGACACTAGCTACCAAAAGCTAACGCATGGTAATTCTGACTACAAAGTTTTTGTAAGATATCATTACTGAACAATGAAGGTGAAAAACTGATCTAAATGCCATTCATAGTTTTATGTACTGTCCCTACATTTAGCTATCTGTCTTTGATGTCCCTGCATATCATTGTCTGTATTTTGTGATGTGTGTATAAGGAGCTTCGAATGAAGAAAAATATTCTTCTTTCTGATAGGAGGTTTTGTTGGATGTTTGGTGATTGGAATTTGTCATTTTACTTGTGGAACCACATATATGTAATACATTAGAAGTTTTTTATAATGTTTTTGTTTATTGTCACTACCATCCCTTATTTTCATCTGGTTTTTGAAATTACAAAAATTGTTTAATTCACAGAAACTGCCTACAGCTACTTAAAAAAGCATAAAAACTACATGATAACATCAAAAGAACAAAGAACATGCTATTTTCTTGTTTTGGCAAGTCATGAACAATGTCTGTTTACATGGGGAAGAAAAGACACTGTATTATTATGAACACATGACAACATTCAAACACTTGTAGGCACAACAGCCTCCTCTGCTTAAGTATTCCACTTCACACACAATACATCTGGAGTCCTTGACCCAGATAAAAGATGCTTGTTAAGTTGGAGCTTTGCTATTTGTTTTAAAGCATGTTTATGGTCATGTAGTTCATATGGACAAAGACAACCATTGTTTTCATCATAATACCGACAAAAAACGTATAAATGTAGATGTCTTCTAATGCTGAAAAAAGAACTGATACTTTTACTGCTCAATTAAGAGGAAAGTGCACAAAACTGAATGCCAAATTAAAGCTTAATCAAAATGGTGTTCTTTCTAAAAACAAGAATACAATTCATATGATTAGAAACAGTTCTAAAAATAGTAAATACGACATTTTAGCACTCCAAATAAGTATGATGCAATATAACTGGCCTGGATGTTATAGCATCTGAACAATTTGAAAAGCCCCTCCTCTTCCAATGCAGCTGTGCTAAACAATTGGCATATTGAACTTCTCACTATATCTCGTGGACATCCATTACTAATAATAGTGCTTTGTGGCGCAGGCACAGAAAATCCATACACAAACAGCTGATCTTATTTGGCAAATTACATCAGTTCAGAGCAAAACAGCAAACTGGATGTTAAAATTCTCAATTTGATTTACAGTAGACTTGTGCCAATTACTCGCAGTAGGTAGATGCATGAACACCACTGCTCCAGTTCTTCAGTCTATGACATTAATAGGACGAATTAGTTTTTTGTCCCCATGAAATCTGAACGAACTCATCAAAATGTCAACAAAAGCAAGCTAACTTTGTGGAAAATTAATTTAGTTTTAAATATCAGCTCAAATCCAGATAGAATTGCCCTATGACCAGCATTGTCTTAAATTAGCTTTAGCGTTCAAGTCCAGTTTTCCTCTGCTAAGCATTTGGTTAGACTAAAGAAATGAGAACTTAGAGGAGGAAGATTACAAAGTGTATTTTTATTACTTTTCATGTTTGCTTTGTAATTGACTATCAAGTCCATGTCCACAAAGTCACAGCAACAGTCATGACACACATCTTTCAGTAACAAGATTTTATACATTCACATTTTCACATTTGATAAAGCACTGCTCATTTGAATAGCCAGTTTGCCAAACCACATCACCTTGGATTTGGAGAAGAGAGGCAGTCGTGGTTAATTTTTAATGCGTACGGAAACAGTAATTAAGTCTTCCCCATAGGAGCTGGAAATTGACATGCTCTGAAGAACCAGTGAGTAATTATATTTGTGAAGAGCAGTGATACATGCTACTCCCTTCTGACTGAGGCTCATTACGCATCATTACCAAGACACTGCAACCCAGGCCTATTCCACAAGACACACACGCCCACTCACACACACCCACACCAATCAATGGCCTGGTTGCAAACAAGGAAACAATTCTGTAAACAAACTAGGCTTCTCAGGTCTCTAACCCATCATTTATGAGCATCCAAATCTGCATGTGTCATCCTAGCAGGGGGATAGCACAGTAGCCTGCCATTCGTAATTAAACTTTAAACCAGTAATGAATTCACATTCATCTAAATAGAGAAGGATCCAGATGTAAAGCTTTTCAAATAGAGCCCCAGGAGAGAGGGGTAACAGGTTCATCTTTTGAAGCAAATAATTACTGCTTCCATTGGATTGGAGACAATGCAGGAGCAATATGTCAAATCTCCAAAAGGAGAAATTAAGCAGTGCTCTTTAATTGGAAAGGTAGAGGAGATTTAGTTGTTGTTAGTAAGTAAAAGTACCCAGAGGAATTTTTGTAGTGACATACCCTTTTTAAATAGATGACAGCATCTCACAGTCATGATGACCCAGGCCCAATTTGGCAAAGGGGCAATATGTTTCAGCTACACTCATTTACTTTTATTTTCCACATATTCTGTAAGTATGTGTGAGGTAGGATTTAACCTGGTGCTCATACCAACAGTCACATTATTTTGAACCAATATCACTTTGAAACTGTAGACAGCAGATAAATCAGAGATCCCATCCCAAGTTTATGTACACAGCATGCTCTCAGAAGCGTAGCAGTAGAATCATGAATCCTGAATGATATGTTTCTCAGGGAACCCTTACCTGCAGCCTTTTCTTGAGAAATCAGATCATGTTTTATTCAGTCAGGTCTTATGGTCTCATGTACTAAATGCAAAATTAATACACACATTATCATGTGAACATTTATGGAGTGTCATGTTACAGTGAAGGGGTTTTTATTGTTTTGTCAGTGTGTTTTTAATGTTGCCTGGGGAAAAGACGGTCCAGGGTTAGTATCACAGTCGTTAGAGTTGCCTTGTCTTTTTTCACTTTATTATTGTCTAACTCTCTGAGCCTCAGTTATTCCCTGCTCATCACTTTAAGCTGCCTAATTAAAAGACTGCTCATTTTGCATTAATATTGCTGTGTTTATTTATTTATTTACTTTGCTCAGAGTGGTTCGTATCGCCTTGAATTTCAATTACATCTCCTGTAGCTCTAAGCATGTAGAAGCTTTATTTATTTATTAGATAACCTGGTATATGTTAGTCACTTAGTCTTTGGCTCATGCCCAAGTCATGGTAGCCATTCCTCAAATCTTTATCAAGAGCTAATTTCTCACCAGTTTCTGGTAAACCTGATATACCAGTGCAACACCTGCTATCACGCCTCTTCTATGTCAGAGTCAAGATAACAGTAATGGTCACCAAATACAGTGTCAGTCAGAAGCAAGAAGAAACAGTCTATAATTCTTTGCCTAAAATGTACTTATAAGAACTGTGTCCATAGTGAAGTGGTCAGTGCAATTGACGAGAAGGGTCATGGATTTTGCTTTAATGAAAAAAGTGTGGCTGATTCCTTTTCTTTTGTGCAATCTAGATTTAATCTTCTGAACATTCTATGATAAATACATCAGTGCATAAAAGTTGCACATTTGCTCTGGTACAGTGAACCTTAAGCATAAGTGTACCAATTAAAACATTTAAATACTTCAAACAAGCGCATATGTCCAGTTTATAGTCTCTGGCTATTATAATCTTGGTGATAAATATGTTAGTTTGGGACTCAGCTGAGGAAATTTTAGTTTGAAGAAATGTTTTTCATACTGTATCCCATGTTCACAGCGGAATATTTCTGGTGTTGTGCTTGTTTTTCACATTTCAAGAAAAAGGTTGCCCAGACATGTTTGCAAAAACACTTTTCAACAAGCTCTCAACAAAACACTGCAAGTAAATAAATAAATAAATAAATAAATAAATAAATAAATAGAATAAAATAAATTATATATATATGGCATCTGTGTACATTGCTGCAAGCGAACCTTACAGCTGAAGTATTTATAAAAAGTTCTACTGAATATAGCTCTATTGGCGTTTAAGGTCCCACTTCCACTGAATCCACAAGGAACAAAACTTTTCTTCAATTCACCAGCAAATAATGTTAAAAATGGACCTATATGCAAAAGTCAAAAGGAGTACTTGAACACTTGTTTAATGTTGCATCTGATTTTTAAAAATGGCCATTGCTTTCTTAATAATTGCACTGCAGTGGCAGTAAGACTGCAGTGGCCTTTTCAAACTTTTATCATCGTCATACGCTGATTTTGTCCTAGAAATCATTTGGGAAAATGCCTATCAATATATTTGGAAAAAAAAATAAAGAAAAACCTTTTGGTGATCAGATATCAAATAATAAAACAACAAGACTATTTGCATCCATACTACAGTCTAAAAAGTCCTAAATTGGATTGGCATGACTAAGAACTTAAAGGAAAAACACTTCATCACCCAAATGTTGCAAACAATATTTATGAAAGTGATTATTTATTAATGGGTTAATCATTTTTAGGATTAAGTTCACAAGGGATGAAGAATAAAATTACTTTGTTTTTCTTACATGAACAAGTTTATGCTTTATAGAGCAGGTCTCCATCATGGAGGCATCCATGTTTAAAATATATTTTGTACAGGATCTCTGAAACCTCCAGGCAGCTAGGTGTCAGCATAATGGTTGTTTCATAATGTGAAGATGAATTTTCACATTATGACGCAATGGAAAAATGCTCCTTTAAACTATGTGAAATTATAAACATTATAAACAAGTCACTTACCTAAAACTCCGACCCGGAAGTTGAGTGTGATCACAATGACGTTCCCGTAGCTTGCCAAAACGCTGCCATCGATCATGTTGCCTGTACCCTCCATGTATGAGCCTCCATGAATGTACACCATCACGGGCTTGGCACCGGTGTCTCGTATGTCTGCAAGAGTGGCCACCGTTAACACCTTCTCTCTTCCCCCATGGACCCAGCAAAGCAAGGTTCAATACAACCGCTGTGCCGCCTTGGCACACGGCCCTCCCAGATACCAGCCACCAAGCGACAGCCTGACTATGCACACGACTGTTCATCTCTTGTTAACGAACTGCATGGAGCGAAGCAAATACATATGAACTGATAATACCCTACTCAAGATCAGAATATGTTTGCGCATTGCAGGCTTGTCCTGGACAGGCTCATTTTTCTTGCATCAATGATGAGATGATGTTCAAATTCAATAAATGCTCTGAATCTCAGTGACAATTTGATAGCATAAGAACATGAAGTTGCTGGCAGACCACTCATTGGCCGAGGCAATAGGTTAGCAAAGTGCTTGTCCCAGTCAGGGAATAAAACATTATATGACATGGTACTAGCTGTTATAAAAACCAAAAAAACCCAAAAAGGTATTTTAGCTCACAGAAAACTACATCAGGTTGATTGCTTTTATTTTAAAATGAATGTAAAAGCAGTCAGATTGATTGCTTTTTATTTATATTTTCTTTTGTTTATTTAGGTTATGTAGCTATTTATTTATGCCAACAGACACAACACATGATATACTAAAAGAAACCTGCTGAGGTTTTAATGAAGTGCTCCAGCATAGAATGAAAGAAGAGAAAGCAATTCAGTTCGGATAGACATTAGTCTCTCCTCTCATACATTAGTCTCTCCTCTCATACATGGTGGTTGTTTGGCTCTGAGTGCTGGGAGAAATCTACTGGGCTTGCGTTCAAGCCCTTATATTGTATTCAGGGTTGCCATGGCTACTAGAGAGCAAATTCCAAGTCCTCAAGAAACGGCTAACTAATCACAAACAGCGTTCTAGCTGGTGTGGATGCTTCTGTCTGTAGACTCCACTGCCCTTCATATTACGCCTATTTACATTACAGTGTGCATACTGCTGAACGCTGAGATGAATGAATAGTCTTTGTGCGTAGTCTTTTTTTGCTCCCAACCAGTTGTCAGTGTGTTCATTCTTTCAGTATGAAGGACTTGTGGAGTCTGCCGTGTTTCTGCTAGAATTTCTCTTTAAGACTTATTTATCTGGTATCTGAGAGAGCTGTGATAAGGCATGATTTTAAGACCCACAATTCTCGGTTGACACATATCTTACATGAAAAAGACGATTCATGGAGTGGGAAAAGAGGATGAAAGAGAGAGAATGAAAGAGTTCCTGTAGTTGGGTAAATGGAAATAAAATGAAAACAATGAGAGAGAGAGAGAGAGAGAGAGAGAGAGAGAGAGAGAGAGAGAGAGAGTGCAAGAGTAAGACAGAGAGAGAGAGAGAGAGAGAGAAAAAACAGGAGGAATAAGAAGAGCGATTAGTCATGTCAGTGTTATCAGTAACCTCTTTTGTTGATTTAACATAGTTACTTTGAAAAGCTTGCACCTGATTAAAAAAACACATATACAGGACTGGAGATTACAGAAATCTGCTGCCATTGTTCTAGTACCTGGTCTTCTCAACAGGTTCATACTAAGACAGTAACCACCATTTGTGAGCTCTACCTTAGAAAAATGACAGTGCCTCATAGCTTCTTTATACAAGACAAATGTAACAGCTAAAACAATGAACTTCACAGCACTTCACAGTATCTCCAAAAAGTATGCGCTAATAACAAAGGAAGGCATAGTGACATGATTAAAATACACAGTAAACACATTTGATTTTTATGGACATAAAAAAAAAAAAATCAACTTCAACTTTCAATGTGATATCTGTAAAATTGACATCATAAATATACAACGATATCTGATATGTGGATGAGGGGGTTTCATTGATATGAGGTGGTAATACAGGCAAGCCAACCCTCTTTCTCGATCTCTCTCTCTCTCTCTCTCTCTCTCTCTCTCTCTCTCTCTCTCCCTCTCACACACACACACACACACAAATACATGGACATTCCATATTCTCTATGTCGGCACTGTCTACCAATCATTTTTGAGCACTTAGAGGAGACCAATCAAGAACACCTTTCACTCTCATTAATGAACAGGTGGAGATAACATCATAACATCCTCACATGCTAGTACTGAACAACCTACAACATTACGTGACGCTCTTGCACCTCCATCACACCTCTCCATCTGGTGATTAGCGCATCCGTGAGTGTAATAACTCAGGACTGAGGCTGTGGCCATGTCAGTTAGGCTGTTCTCCTACACACTCATAAATCTCACCGGGCCACTTTGCATGGTGTCAGTCCCATCACTCTGGGGGAGCCGGACAACACTGAGTGAGAGATGAGTGAGTGCCACTGACGAGGCCTGTGTTGGTGACAGCATGCCCAGGTTAACAAGAGTGGGTCCTGACTTAACACGTGTGGCTGTCGCCACTGTGAATTTCGTCATGCCTGACGCAGATCGTGATTGAGTGACAGCTGAAGATTAAGGCTTCTCTGTGCAGTTTATGCTGTTTTATAAGTATGGATGAATTCAGGCTGACTGTATTATTTGTATTACGCATTATTTGTAGATCTGGTGTTGGCCATAAGACTGTAACTATACTGTTTATATTAAGAGATCTGAAGGCAATGTTGGAATTGTAGTGTCAAGGTGTGATGAGGCATACAACTGCAACATTCCTGTAAAGCCCTGAAATTGTGCAGATATTGAACATTTTTTAGGTTTTAATTCAGGTCAGCATCCTCACTGTATGTGTGCAGCTATGTATGTGTGTGAGTCCGTGTGGCAATTTGTGTATTTGTCTTTGATTCCGACACCTCGGCCCCAAAACCAGATGGGGAAAGTGACCTTTGAAGAAGACGACTTCTTCAGGCTGGGGCCGTGGCGTTTGTGCATGAAATATGTTGTTGCTAAGCGCACAGACAGGTGGTTTGATGTGCTCTTTGAAGCCTGGCCTCTGGCAGTGCAATGGGAGCTGGAGAGAGAGAGAGAGAGAGAGAGAGAGAGAGAGAGAGATGGAGGGGGAAGAGGGAGGCATGGAAGGAGAGAGGTGGGCAGGTGGTGGTTGGCAGCAGAGACAGCATCCCTCAGGTCCAGTTCAGAGACCCCAGTGCGCTCCTATGCAGATCTGGCGCCAGGCGAACTGTAGCCTGCACACAACACACATCTGCACTGTCAAAATGTCCCCTTCTGCTTGCATCGCTGCTGGGTAATAAACATTTACCTCTAGGTCAAAAGACCTTTCTATAGGCTTAGCATTATAGCCCATGGGTCTTCCCAGTTGTAGATATGAGAACCACCAGAGCCATAGCTGATCATTTCTCTCATGACAGCAGGCATGTATATGAACTGGCTGAGTGTCTTTCTGTCTTTTTAAACTGTGCTGAGTGACAGGTGGAATTGGATAGAATTAATCCTAACAGGCAGAAAGGTGGAGTGGGGCTGGTCATGGGCACGATGGTGAGAGAGCCAGAGCACATCGAGCTCTGTCCTCATTATGGCATGGAGCGCTGCGAGGTTCTTTCGCCTGTAATTGGCTAAGGTAATAAATGAGATAACAAAAGAGGGGAAGGCGTGTGCCTCTGCTTCACAGACTGTACTCGCCCCCCATAGTTTTAGACTCTCTATATGTCTCCCAAACATTGATGACACAGTGACAGGGATGATGTGGTGTTGCTTGGCTGTAACTGATTTCCACACAATGCTCTGAAATCACATGGTTCCCACCCACAAGCGGACTTGGACAAGTACAGGAGCTGTCCTAACTGGATGAGGGGCCACCTGAAACAGGTTTGAGGCCTGCCAAATAAACAGAAGACCACCTGCTGATCTGGGATGACAACGGCTCACTAAGCAGATTGCACGATGGGTGATACACAGGAAGAGGGCTCTAAATAGGAGCTTGAGCTGAGCAAACTGATGGAGGAAAGGCAGAGAGACTCTGTTTGAGCACCAGCTCTGCTATGCTGGGGTGGATTTGCCTGTCCAATGGACAGACTTTTGGGGTGCATAGGGAATAAAGTGGCATAAACCACTAGAGCAGATCCACACTATAACAGGGTTAAACTAAAACACAGCTACATTATAACAGGGCTCACCTACAGCAGAGCTACAGTATATCAGGGCTACATAACAGCAAGGCCCATATACACAGTTGTCTCCATAGCCAAAGACAAAGACGTTTGAACAATCAAATGAGTGCCATTCAACACACTGTAACCAGTCAAAAGCTGAAACTTAACCTTCTTTAAAGTGCCATCTGGTTTGAAGAAAAAAACTGTAGAGACAGCTTGTGAACAGTGTCTTGTCAGAGCTGTTGAAACATCAAAATGGATATGTTGCCTCCTTGTAATACCTCTTTTAGAGGGCTTAAATAAAAGTAATGCTTTTATATGTAATTATTTTAGAAAAGATAACAATAAAAGTACCCCAGCAGAACAAACAAGTCAAGTGAGCTCTATAAACACATGAAAAAAGCCTCCACTCAGCTCTATGCATGTGGCTTGGGTGTTTAGTTTCCATCTTGTTCATCAGCAACTTTTTCAGAGCTGTTAAAGCCTATAAACAACATTCACAAACGCTCCCTCTGCAGGCACCTTTAAACAGACGATATGAGAAGCTGGCCCACAGATCTAGGGCAATTGGCTCATTCTAGAAGATAACTGCAAATAACATCCTGGGCGTGTACCTACTCTGCCTGAGATCCCAACCCCAGTGTCCATGCCACATTTCCAGAGGCGGCTGGAAGCAGAGCTCCAGGCTGGGTGGCAAAGCATCTGGCAGCAAACCCAGCCGTTTGGGCCTGCCACTATACGCGCTCGGCCAAGTGGATTTTTCTGCAAGAGCCGCCACAGGCACCACATGTTTGCACAGAGCAGCGACTGGATCGTTTGGTTCAGCCAAATGCAAAGGTACCACGGCCGCTCTGGACAGGCCATGCCAGAACCGTCCTGTGGGACCTGCAGCCTCCCACAGTGTGGAGAGTTGAGACATGCAATGGCTGCTGCCTTGGCAACAGCTGGAGAAACAAGCCCTTTATGGACTAGTTAATGCCAGTGCTAATACTTTCCCAAACTAGCTGTTCGAATTACTTGCTTGTGATTTTCTACACAACACAAGGCCTTCACAAGTCAAAATGAAGCACTGGGCATGAGGTTAAATGGGCTGCGGCTGACCTGTGGACACACTTGCAGAATAAACCCAACCAGGGGAGCTTGGGGAGGGCACATGCAGTCTGGGCCCGTGGTGTTACTCTAGAGCCAAGCATATCCACCCCACACGAACAATCCTCACCAGAGCAGACATGCAGGGGAGCAGCGCTGGCCGGTTTATGATATAGATTCTACGGTTTAAGCCTATTGCGGTAGCATGGAAAGAATACTTTCCTCATTCTAATCTCACCAGATATCCATCCTGAGCCCACAATATCCCAAGATAAATACTGAACGTGAACAATGCTATTGCTGAGCAGCAACTTTTTTTCCCCTTTTTTCCCTCTTCTCTCCACTGCTAATCCTCTCACCACAACTCATGAGCCTTCCTCTCTTCATCTAAATCCATTCGCATCCCTGTTTCAAAAGCCAGCTATGATATCCTGCGGTATCATTCACACTGACAACATGCAGTACAGCACGTATAATTGCACCAAAATCACAGTTTAGCTTTGTGAAATCGAATAATATTTAAAAAGTAGCATGACCTACAAGATATGGTTTTCTATTTGACATATAAGCATCGAGACAAGACTGCTAAATCCATTTTTTATTCAAGATTTCAGGTCTTTGGTTTTGAATTAGAGCCATTTCATGTTTTGCCTGGAAGTTATTTCTGTTATTTGCCACAAATGTTTGTACATTATATAACTTAACCCATCATCCATCTAAGAGGCATTGTAATTAGTATGAAGAGCGGAAATGTTATTTCTGAGCATTTATTCGAAGTATTTTACTTATCATGACATGAAAGGGTCAAATTCACATTCATACATTTTCCTTGCTGTCTTATATTTTTCTCAATTTGAATTAGATCATTTTTGATGGGCACTGATAACAGTCTAAGTATTAGAAGCATTCAAAAAGGCCCATGCTAAAGCTTGGGTTTGTAAATAATGCTTTCAGAGGCAAAGCCCACTCAACAATCGACAAATTATTCATCAGGCTGTAATTATGGTTGTCCAGCTATTTCTGCTTATCCGCTGCGATCCCAGTGACCCTTTCCTATCTGAAGAATAATTACACCATAGATTATGTAGCTAGTATGACCCATTTATAATTATGGCTGGTTATCAGTCATGCAGCTGGTAGCCCTTTCTGACCTAGTTCCTATGCAGTAAGTTTTTACCAAGTTAAAATATTGAGAAGAAAAATAACATCAACAAAAAAACATATTAGTAAAGATTTGAATTTCATTTCTCCTGTATTAAAATCACAAATAAATGATTCAATGTATGGAATGAATGGAGTGAAGGTTAGGCTACAGAAGACTATAGAAATGTAAAGGTTTTTCAACAAATATATATAAAAGGTACATAATGGCTACATGTAGCACATTAATGTAGCACATTATCATTTCAATCATTTCAGTCAGTTACTCTGAGTATATGGACTATTGTTTAAAAGCACAATTACATTGATGCAACTCTGGATTATAACAAATTTACTGATGACATTCCATATGTTTTAAGATCACTATGTGTCAAAGGCAACATTATATTACCTTAACAGAGCTAAATTCAGAGCACTATTAATTGTAAACTGAGCACCATTAATCAAAGCACTACTAATTGTAAACTGGCTAAAACCAAACCAAATTCATTTCTATGAATCGTATTCCAAACTAAACTTGAAAAGTTAATTTACCTTTGAAGTTCCTGTCCAAGTTCACAGCAGTAAGTGGGTAGAACAATGTTTCTATAACCTCTGTACAAGAGGTCTCAGCTAAAAAAAATACTCTACATGAATAACAAGTACAACAGCTATACCTGGATTCATCTGAAAAGGCTTAAGAGCAGTAACATTTACAACTATATACCACATTAAGTAAGTAATCAATCCCAAGAAGATTTCAAACCCATGTTTTCATCTTCAGTGCCTTACAACAGATTAGAGTTCAATCTGAATTCTAATTCTCACTGACACTTCAAAAATAATCTAATATTACTGCACCTACTTGAACCCATTGTTAGGGTATATGTGAATGTAGATTTAACAGCATTTTTAACCTACCTTTTTTGAGCTGGGCTGAATACTAATTAATCTGTTTTAAAACATGAAGTATTAACAGGCTTGTTGAGTTGAAAACAGTAATCCAACCAGTCAACAAACCAAATACCCCTCCCCCAAATATTAAATAAAACCCAAACATTAAAAGAACATAACATTAGTTAAACCCAAGTACAACAAATTTCAAATATTCATTCATTCACATTCATCCTCAGTCACTCCAGGAACTTTAATGACCCTTTTGGTACAGTGATACTGGGTACTGTGCAAAAGAGATACACTAAGGGGTTGCATTCAAAATGTACAAGACAAAAAGATCCAAACAAAGTCAAAGTCATGCAACCTCCTTCGTCACCAAAGAGAATACCTTCATCTTCATCGCCGTCGTTATCTGCTAAATCCTCTCCCTGTTTTTTGGCATGGGCCCCTATAAATGAAGCAGGGAAAACACACAAGAGGCACAAGAGAATTCAAAGAAGTACAACCATCGAAACAGAGATGGAGTTCTAAAGCTCTTACAGGTGACAAAATAAGACTGTATCAGCTGGCCAGCATTAAAATCATCTGTGCATGACTTATACAAAATGAAACTTTCTTACATACATTTCAGACAGTAAATACACATTTCACATAAATAGATATACAAGTTGCATTTAATAGGACAAAACCTAATAAGAAACTGAAAAAATTTAACTGGTGTTTAGACATTAAAAGCATTTTTACGAAAGATTGCTTAATATATTTAATATAAGAAATTCAGTATCACTGAAATTTATTTGTACCACCCAGCTTTCTATTTCAGCCCATAAATTTACTAAATAAGTATGTGGATTGGAATCTGAATTATGAATAAAAAATGTCACTTATGTTTCACAGATTGGAAATAAAAATAATATATTCCTCAAATTAAAAGCCATTGTTTCAAATTTCTTTATTACCTTTCCAATATTATATCCATATCAGAAAGCATGTTTGTGTTTTTGAATAATAATTTAAAAATACACTCTGCACAAACCTTTTGTTTGATTACCCACAATGAGGATAAGAGGTAGGGTCTATAACTTTGTAAATAGAAAGAATGACAATGTATTTAAAGAGAGATTGCAAAGTATTTACACACAGAGTTCTTGATAGACAGTCTAAGTGAAAATTTTTTTTGGTTAATGTATACACTATACATGGGACTTTAAAATGTTTTTGGTTAATGTATACACTATACATGGGACTTTAAAATGTTTTCATTTTAAAAGTCCTAAATGTTCTATTATAGTCTCATTTATAAATACTCATCATAGTCTGTTTATAACTAGACATTTAAAGTATAACTTCTTGTCATGATGTAAAGAAATGTCAATTATATTATGTGACTTACTCTGCTAATTTACCCACATCATCAGCATGTTTGTATGGTGACTTATTAATAAAATTCATAGAATTGCCAAAAGCAGAAAGCTATTTGTTTCCAAACAATCTGTTGGCATTGCTTTCTAATATGGCCATACAACTCATGTCAGAAATCATTTGGATCTGTCAGATCAGAGAAACAAATCATTGGAAGGCAACAACCCAGCACTGCATAATGAGACGCTCTGGACCATTTGGGCTGGACTCTTCAGGCAGTTTGTCAAAAAAAAAAAATCCTGACAATTAAAGCTCAGGATATTTTACTGTCTCATTCCATTCAGACCTTCAGTTTGATCTTTTATTCAAACCAAGCATAAAATACAGCCAAGGCTGGTTGGTTTGTAAACTGGGAATGTGCATGGTACAATGATTAATTAATGTATTATTCTTTACAGTTTTTTATATGATGTTACATAAATTGTAAACAGCTCTCAGTAATTATGCTTTCATTCTTTGGATGAGTTGCCCAGTTCCAGTTCAGATTTCCGTTCACAATTTCAGTAAATAAATGATTTACAATTCCAAAATTCAGTTAAACAATTTGACATACAGAAAAAAAACAAGTTTATCTTCATATTAAGGCTAAAAAAAGGAACGACAGCAGTGATCCCAACCCTAATATGGCCTTTTGCTTTTGGATTTAGGGGCTTTCAAACTTCATCCCCGTTATTCTCAGCTGCCATTTCTGCTTTCGGTCCATTGTGCTGTTCTGTCACTATGAAAAACAGGATGCTGCCTGCAAATCCATTTGTGTGGATCCCTCTGAGCGTGTGCATGCCGCAGTGTTTGAGTGACAAATGTGTGTGTGTGCGCACGCGCATGGTGTTGTACGTGTGCTTAACTGTCACTGCGCTGCGGCACAGCCTCTGAAGAGGGGAGGAGAGGAAAGGAGGCCCAGAACTGGGTGAGATGGTGAGATCCGTTTCACTGATCAGAGAGACGGATTGCCCTAGGACACGGCGCCGGCAAGCTGCCTTCCAAATATACTCTGATATTAACCTCAGCGAACAGGGAGCCCATCAGGGCCTGTGGGAGTGCAGAAGATATGTGCTCTCTCACCTCCCTCTGCAACCTCCAGACCGCATTGGTGATGCACTCAATACCACCCGTCTGAGTAGTGGAGGAAGACGCTGGCGGAGTGTGGGGTGGATTGCAGAGGGAATGTGGAGGGTGACAATAGATCGAGTACGTGGCTAAATATCGGAAAGGTCAAACTGTGCGCTGGGATTTTCCTGGCGAAATGCTGGAGCTTAACAATTCACCCGTTATTCACTTTACAGACTCTGTCTCCAATCCTCAGGTGGCTTTTCTCCCTCTCTCTCTCTCTCTCTCTCTCCCTCTCTCTCTCTCTCTCTCTCTCTCTCTCTCGCTCTCTCTCTCTCTCTCTCTCTCTCTCCCTCTCTCTCTCTCTCTCTCTCTCTCTCTCTCTCTCACACACGCACACACAAACACACACACATGCACCAACACACCCATCCACCGATATACAGTTGCACCCTCGTACACACAAATACACATACCCATATAGAGTTGTCTTCTCACACACATGCCTGTGCACACACCTGCACTGGTCTGATCACTAACTGCATGTCCTCTGTGGCTGGCCTGAGTCACTACTTTCTCTTCCTGCTCTACCCTAGAAACTTCACAGCTGGATGCCAACAGAAAACTACACCCCTGGGTTATATAGTATAAACAAGATTTAAATAGGCTATATTTCCAAGTAGCTGTATTGGGTTTATTAGTGCTTATGTCAGTAGCTCCATGGAGTCAGTAGTTTCGTAGCTTTTTTATGGAGTTTGGAGAGCTAGAATATTTGAGATGGTATATGAGCATGCATAGAGCTGTTATAACCTGTTCAGTGCCTCATCCCCATAACTGCATCTACTGTGTGGACACTGAATGCATTTAGGCGGTTCCAGGCGTGGGCCGGGGAGGTGTTGAGCTCAGTGATGCGTTATAGCGTCAACATAAGTTCTCCGGATCCGGATGCTGGTTTGGCTTTAGCTACGAGGGTTCCTGCTTCAGGAGCTCTGGTGTGGGGCTACAGCCACGGCGTGGAGCCTCAGGCCGAGCTGCTCGGGTGGAGAACGAGGCCATTTAGCACAGTGGCGCACAGTCTGTGCACATGCACACATGCACGTATACACACACACACACACACACGTTCTGCGGTTGGCAGCGGTTCTGAGGGTTTTAGCCGTTCTCTTTAGCTGCACTCCACCAGCGCTGAAGCACGGTGTCTTCCTCCCTTTAGCCTCTACTAACACAGATTTTGTGAATACTGTGTGTGTGTGTGTGTGTGTGTGTGAGAGGGGGGTGGGGATGATGCTTCTTTAACCTGCCCGATGTGTGTATGTCTGTGTTTGTGTGTGTGCGTGTGCATTTCTCTCTCTTTCGTCTCCACAGAATGTGGAGTGCAGACAAACACAGTGTGGAGATGAATAACTGCATCTCCGGTCTGGCTGCTAACCTCAGGTGAATAGGCCACTAAGTGATCTGGGTCTCGGCCAATCCTGCGCCGCCGACACCCTGTGCTAGCCAATCACGCGCTGTTGTCAGCAGAGGCCTGGGCGTCATAGCTACCGCTCCCGCCTGGGCCCCGCCTGGGCCCCGCCTGGGCCCCGCCTGGGCCCCGCCTGGGCCCCGCCTGGGCCCCGCCTGGGCCCCGCCTGCTCAGGGTGCCTATGCAGGCCCTGCCCGACTTCATCACCACCGTGTGCTTCTGTGCGATCCGCTATGTCCTTCTACCTTTGCTGCCGGTCTGTTTTGTCGCGGCTGCATGGCTGGATGTTGAACCTTACTGGTGAGCCGTCAGGACCGTTAGAGAGCTAAAAGCATAGTTAAAGCCTATAAATGCACCTCACAGGCAGGGGTGTGATTGACCAGGCAGTATTACCTGTGTCTAAGAGACGCCCGGGTTACCTGTGTCTGAGAGACGCCGAATATAGCGCCCCCTGTAGCCCAGAGTACGAATGAACCTGTAATAGCCTCCTCTGAACACTAGGCGGTTTAGTGAACAGTGCAGTCAGTCTGCGGTAATCCATTCAGTGGAGTGGTTTTCACCTTGCCTGGAATTACACCTGTATGACCTTTAAACTGAGCAAGCTCATTTCAAAAGGCTAGATCATGACTCAATTCTTCCTCTCAAATGTAGTGTGTGCTGAAATCAAACCGAGTGCAGGATGTATGTAACCCTCCTCCCCCTTCGGTGATCCCTCTGATCTGTTTTTTGGCAGATGTTGTTTTGGGTTTTTTTTGCATAGTTTTGAACCACTTCTAGTATCTGCCAGGGTTAGCCTTGCGCTGTGCATGTGTGAGTGTGTGTGAGATGAGAATACCATGGAGCTTCTGCCTCCTGCATCTCCCTCCTGGGTTCAGTTAGCCGTGAGTGGAGTTTGTGTGTAGTTGCTGTTTAACGGCGTGACACACTTCCAGTAAGGATGATGTTGCCAGACACACGTGACACACGTGACACACGTGACCACTGTGCAGGAACCTCCTGCTGGGGAAAAACAGGCCTGGGGAAAGTGTGTGTTTGCACGTGAGTGTGGGTGCATGCGTGTGTGTGTGTGTGTGTGTGTGTGTGTCTACCTCCCTGCCCACTGCATGACCACCCAAAACCACGCCCACATCTCCATGGTTCTGCCACTGGTCCAACCAAGTACCTGTTGTTGGTGTAGGAGTGTGTGAGTGTGTATGAGTGTGTGTGTGTGTGTGTGTGTGTGTTGGGGTGATTACTGGTCAGCAGGTGCTAGCGTGTGTTTTGCCTGTCTCCCTCTCTGCAGTGTGACCTCTCAGGCCAGTTTGCTCCTGGGCAGGGAGGAGGGGCTCAGCTGGTACTGTACTCCTCTCCTCTCCTCTCTCTGTCTGTCCATCTGTTTTTTTCCTTTGTCAGCCTGTTCTCTTCAACTTCAGTTTGTTGCGCGTTGCTCTGTCTTCCTCCTCTCTCTCTCTCTTTCTTTCTCTCTCCCTCTCTCCCTCTCTTCCCCTTAGCCTCTCTCTCCATCTCTCCCTCTTTCCCTTTCCCTCTCTCTCCATCTCTCCCTCTCTCTCCATCCCTCTCCCTCCATCTCTCTCTCTCTCTCTCGCTGCTGTCTGAAGCTGAGCTGTGTCGTGTCCTGTTTTCTCGTTGAACCGAAGCACTGCCTTTACCTGTCAGTCGCACTGAACCAATCACTAAAGGCTGAAATCTTTCTTCCACTTTTCTATCTCTTTTTCTCATGTCTCGGTCCCTGGGTCATCAGTATACATGCAGGGTTCCTGGGTAGCATCTTACACACACACACACACACACACACACACACACACACACACACATATGCACACACACAAAATGAGTCCTATTCAGTGGTCATTGAGCGTGAGAATCGGAGCTGGCTGTGAAGGAGTGAGACCAGAGTGAGACCAGAGTGAGACCAGAGTGAGACCAGAGTGAGACTGCATGGCTTAGGGAACAGACTGCTTTCCTGTTACGTCCATAACCTCTCTGTTCCTTCTTCTGTTTGTCTGAGTGCCTCAGATGAAACCTTGCACACGCACACACACACACACACACACACACACACACACACACACACCATTATGCTTGGCTTTCACCGTTGGAATGGCTGGAACAGCTGTTGGTTCAGGGCTGTGTTGATTGTTTTTTAGTGCCTCTGTTGTCATGGGCCCCAGTTTTGTCTCAGTCGCTGTCGTTCGTATCAGTCAGCACTTTGTCTTTGTAGCATCAATAAGACATTTTCCTGTTGGCTAAATGATGAACAGCCAGGTATGTTTAAATGTTCTATTTTTTTCTGTCTCTCTCCTTTCTCTCTCTCTCCCCTTTCTCCTCTTTCTCCCTCTCAGGCCGGTGGGCCCCCTCCCTCACGCTGCGACCCTGACGGTAAACACTAATCCCAGCGTGAGCATCAAGTCTGAGCCGGTGTCTCCGAACCGGGACCGCAGCACACCCAGCTCCACGGCGGCGGGCGTAGTGGGTGTAGCGGGGGTTGCCACGGGGCTGAGTGTGACGGCCTACCCCGGCGCGCTCCGCCTGGAGCCCACCGGCCGCTCGCCGGTCGACAGCGTCAGCAGCAACGGCAGCTCGTACGAGGGTAGCGACCGGGACGATGGTGGCCAGCCGCGGCCCCCGGACTTCGGCGCCTCCGCCCTGGGGCCTCTCCGCGGATCCGGAGAGCAGGGGACCTCCTCAGACAGCCAGGAGGGAGGAGCCAACGTCAAACGCATAAGACTGGACAGCTGGGTCACATAAAGGCGTATGCCAAGAGAGAGAGAGAGAGCGCCACCCCACGGCCTCCTCCACAACACACACACACTCACACACACACACACACACACACACACTTCACCTCCTAGCTACAGCTGTAACTTCACAAATGCATGCTTACACTTGTGCACACTTGTGCACACTCTATGAACTTTCTACTCTTGCACGCACGCACTCACGCACGCACGCGCGCACAAAGCAAATACCGATATGCATATATGTACACACACACACACACACGCGCGCGAGACAGTCCCAGACAGAGTTGCCAATCCAGGTGAACGTGTGTTAACTACAGGGGACTCAGGAGTTGAACCCATGAGGAAAGACTCGGGCTCAGCAGTGTCCTCTCTCCATCATGGAGTCGGATGGGATGGGATACTGGGATAGAGCCCTCTGATCAGTACTTACTGTTTGTGGTCAACTCGGCACTGGTCATCTCTGGTCGACTCAGCACTGACACGCTTTACCTTTCTGATCTGAGACCAGTCGCACTGCTCATTGTGTTGCATAGAGTAGCTGCTCACAAGCTGTTTTCCAGGTCATGCTGTTGTTTTGAAGGGTTATTTGTTTTCTCTTTATCGTGTGTGTGTGTGTGTGCTTGCGTGTGCGTGTGTGTGTGTCTGTGTGTTTGAGTATGAGTAACTAATGGCTTGTGTTTGCTGTCCATCTTTTTTGATCGCTGTTTTCTCCATAGTTCTTTTTACTCTAATGCTGAACAGCTGCCTATGGTGTTGACTTACAGTATATTTAATAATGCCACATCACGTTTGAATCGTGTTCCAGGACCTTTGTGTTGTAAATCATGCTAAAGGTTAACTCTACGGCTCTCTTGAACTGCTAACCTAATCAGTTTGAAAAAAAAAGGGGGAAAAAAAAACAAAAACACAAAAAATTAGGACAAAAAAGCGACCAGTGTGCATATTTCAGGGAAAGGACTACAGTGACTCAGTGTAACTCAAAGTCCATGAGGTGAATCTGAAAGCCACAAAAATATGCTGGCCAGCAGAACGGATGTGTGTGTGTGTGTGTGTGTGAGAGAGAGAGAGAGAGAGAGAGAGGGAGAGAGAGGGAGAGAGAGACAGATGATGTCAGTAACAGGTAAACAGCCAAGTGCTCAATTCAGTCATAGTTTCACAGTTTATTTTTTCTCTTCCCTTTTCTCTTCATAACCAGTTTGCACCAAACCCCTCACCCTCACAGCGTGTTGGGGGGGGCTCTTTGCGAGCAGGAGGGCCGTCCGTGCTGTCCTCACTTTTCTACACACGTGTGTGTGTGTGTGTGTGTGTGTGTTTGTGCTGCGCATGTCGTGTGATCAGGTGCAGACGTAGCCCTGTTTGTACAAGTTGAAATCCAGCCCTGATGTTAAATACGAGCTCATCCACACGCGTTGCTCAGCCCACGCCTCTGCGTTGAGGAGTTCAGCGCTGGGGTCACGTCACTGCCGCCGGTTTACGTGACAGGCAGCCTAACGGTCTGTATTTATTACTCGTTTGTCTGGCTACGCAGTTCAAATGTTTGTTAGTTAATCTTCTCAAGCTTTATGTTGTTTTATGCCGGATAAGTTTAGAAACAGCGTGAGCCATTGCAGGTTCAGAGCTGTTGTTGTGGGCTTCTAGTCTTTTTCGAGCATGTAAATATTCCTCCTCCTCCCTCCCGTCGTGTTCTTGCAAAGGTTCTTTGCCTAACGAGAGGAGTGCATCGGGTCAGTGACTTGGCTTTAGCCTCTAATGACAACGGGGAGGGCGGTTAGGGCTCTGGAGTTGGAGCTGATGCTGGAGAACTCTCTCCACAGTGGTGCAGGAGGGTTCTAGAAGAGTCAGGGCATTCTAGAACTGGTCTGGTTTGGTTCTGCGTTTGGGATGGAGTGGAAGAAGAGCCATGTTAGGGCGAGTGTACATAGATGTGCGTGCGTTAACCATGCACGTCGTGCTGGATCTACCTAAGCAGAACGGTAATTCTCAGCGGAGCCGTCTTTATATATCTGCGTGTAAATAAAGTGCCACGTTGCAGGCCAGGCTGGTAGAGGTGCATCGTGGGACGCTGACATGGACGTGACTGTTTCAGGAGCGTTTCTTTTTTCTGTAATTATTGTTCTGATGGAGTGCACTTTAAATCAACCCCCGCTGTCCTGACACTCACACACACACACACAGACACACACACACACGCTATTCACCATCCATTCTATTCTATGCTATTCTATTCAGTTGTCTTTCATAAAGGGGGAATGTTTTCCTTTTTGTTCCTTTCGATCTCTTTCTCTGACATGCAGACGCACACACACACACACGCGTCAGACAGGACGTCTTTAGAATTCCCGCCTCATTGTCCTCCTCATTTCCTCTCTCACTCGATCAGTCTGATCAACGGATTGATGCTCCTCCTCCATGGCTTTTGCATTTCCTCCTCCAAGCTGGCTTTGACCCCGCCCCAGACGTTCAGTGTCTCGCAGGAGTACAGGACGGCCCGCGATGCCCTGCCTAAAGGCAGCTTCGTTGTGGTCTGATGGGACCCTCTGTGTACTGACGCCATCTTTGCCCCCCTCTCCAAAACCACCCTTCAGGGAAGAAGATCTCGTGCTCCGGTGTGACGATTACGGAAAACTAATGTCACCTTTTGTTAAAAAAAAAAAAAAAAAAAAAAAATTAAAAAGGGAAAAAAAAAGAAAAGAAGAAAGAACATTGTACTTTAAACGTAATAGACTAGACTTAACATGACACGTGTTGCAAATGTGCAATTCTCAAATCGCAAAAAAAAAAAAAAAAAAGTCTATTTAAACAATGATGTACACAAATAGTTTTTATGGTGCATTAGTGTAGTGCATTAAGTGATGATTAGAATGAAGGATGTCTCATTGATGATGATGAAGAAGTGGGGGGGTGGGGCTTAGGACCCAGCAGTCACTGCTCAGAGTCTAAGAGCAGCTGTTGACTGAGATCATGGCAAAGTTTAAAATGATACGGACTGTGCTGTATGTGTATTTGTATCCCAAATCTTTAGCCACTGTCTTCTGCTTTCCTCAAAGCTCTGTCTTTGAAAAGATTGGAAAAGATATTAGTTGTGGGTGGTTTACTGAGATGATTTACTGGTGATAGAAGTATATTCTTGCTCCTTAAAAGGTGTTTCCTCCTTCCCCCCCCCAAATTAAAAATCACGCTGGACTCTCTCTGAGGTCGATTGATTTGTCTAATTTCTGCGCAAACGCTGAGATGACTCGCTCCTATCCGCTCAGGCCTCACACCAGCCCTCTGCCCTGACAGCCCATTCCTTTATCTCACCTGTACCTTCATTTCCCCAGCATCTCTCCCTCGCTGCTCTCTCTCTCTCTCTCTCTCTGCTTCTCCCTCTCTCTGTTCACTGAAGATAGCTAATGCTTTAACCGCAAGCAGCCATCTCAACTCACATAAGCCACCATAACCAGGAATCCATCTCTGCTAGACAAGATTCGATTGACCCACACACACATCTACTAACGCAGTGCTGTACAGTTTGGACGTACCTGCTCGGACGGTGGGCAGAAATCCCAGCGTGCACTTGTGATGGCTACGTGGGAGCCGTGTGCTCCTTTTGAAGCCTGAAATCTCCATGGCACAGTTGGAGCTGAAGAACTTTTATCTCGTTCTAGAACCCGTAATGCTGTCCACTGGTTGTGGCTTCTAGAACCTCCATGAGTCATGAAGAGAGATTTGGCCCACGACTGGGGCCCTATCGTTACAGTGCAGCATACCGTAGGTGGGCTGTACTCAGCTACACACACACACACACACACACACACACACACACAGAGTCGCCCAGCACCACCTTGGGCCTGCATGCTAGATCACCTACAGACTTAACAACTGAGCTTTGAACAAATTCTCTGATCACGGAACGGTTTCTTTGGGTGAGATGTTTAAAAGCTCTGACAAGGATCTCTTCATATTGGTTATCATAATCAACAGGAAAGACAATCATCGCGTGAATAGTTAACTTTCACCCCTATATCCCCATGTATCATGATGTTTAGAGAATCTCAATTTTTCTAGTGTTAATTTGTGCTGGTGACAGTTCTATTGTCTGTTTTTATTATAATTGTTACAATGATTATCATTACCATTATAGTTATCATCTTTGATGGTAATAATAATGATTTAGAGATTTTTATTTTCTGCGTGGTCTTTTTTTGTGTAGGTTAGACATCCTATTTTATTTGAATTTGATTTTATTATATATGAAATACTATATAAATATCTTTTTCTTTTTTGTTTTGTTTTATTATTTTTTTTCTTTGTTCTTCAAAGGGGTATTACTAATATTGCACGATTTATTAAGTAAAACAGAGTGACAGTAGTGATATTAGTCCTTATTGGTAAGTGAAGGAAGAGATAAAGTCCATAGAATGACCAGTTCAATGCTGCAATTTTTAATCAATTGTACAAAACAGTCTCTACACATAAGAGTAGGGATATCAACTCATTTAATTTATTCAGACCAGACAGATGTCAATGCATGGGCGTAAAACAAGCAAAGAGTGAGATATAAATAAACTGAAATGTAATTTCATTGAGAATATACAACACAACAAATAGAATAGAAATTGAAGAAAAAAAAAACGTTTAAAGAAAAATGATAGCTAATATATTGTGTTCTGCTAGTCTGCTTTGAGTTTTGTTGTAAACAAAAAAAAAATATTTTCTGTTGTTTTCGGAGAATGATATACAATTTGTGTATATTTTCATAAACAAAGTATGCACTGATATGTTATTACAAATTATATACTGCTTTTACAGAAAGTGTTTGTTATTGTACCAAAGTATCCATTTGTCCTTTATGACCCTCCCTTTTGCGTATGTTTTACCGTATTTTATATATTAAATAGACAAGTTGACCTATAGAGTAGTGTGCGTCTGATTTTGAGTTCTTTCTTGTCTGAATGCGCTTTCAAAATGGTTTTATTGCTGAGAATTCATGTGGAAAATGATGCTGAATCTGTTAAACCCAAACTAGAAGGAACCTCGTCGTTTCTATATTGTTACGTGCAGTGTATCTCTGCTGAAGTCCTTGATCCAGCCCAATTCTTCCCGTTAATAACCAAGGGTGACCATTTCCAGCCGCACCTCAGGCTCATCACAGGATTTCCAGTGTTTGAAAACATGCCTGTATTTCATACCCATACAATACTGACCACAGTCAAAGACTGCTAATAGGATGGTGAATAATCATAAATAACAGTTATTTGTGTAAAAGTGTAGTCGGACTGTGTGAAAACAGCCTCACATGAAGTTCTCTGGTTTGTCCACTAGATGGGAGTATGGTGTATTGTGACCACAACTGATCAAACAATCTAGGAACAGTCCGATGATTTTCGTCATGAATATCAATTTAGCCTTGAATTTGAAGGGATTTTTTTTTTAAAGGATGATCTGGTTCTCGTGTTCGCAGGCACAGAGGAGACATTGTCTGCGTGACCGTGTGGCTGTTCGCACATTGCTGAAGGGTAGGTCATGATGATTCCAGGCGGGTGTGCCTTGCTGGGATTGCTGGCACCCTCACCAGTCATAGTGACCACAGTGTCAGCTGAGCTGGTCAGTTGGCAGTCAAAAGGCAGCTGTTATGGACATGTCGGACACAAGCTCGCACTTCTGCTCCCCCGCTGTAGTAATAATAACCGCTAGCCAACGCTCTTCCTATGGTTCAGTCAGTGTCGGACTAACTTCTCATTTTTGACTCTTCAGTCACGCCACCGTTTTGCTTAAAATGATCCTTTGCGTGCCCTGTGTACATCTTACCCAGTGGGATGTTCCTAAATACAGGATATTTCTGATCTTTAGCTAAACGTAACATATACTGGAAAACCAGCGACGGTGTTTGATAGCTGGCTTAGTCAATGACTGGCAGGCATGTCCAGCATATCGCTATAAAGGCATTACTATTCATTGTGGGTTAAATGCTGTGACGTCTGTGACCTTTTAAAGTAAACACTATAGCTTAAACCAGCTTTTTAGTCAGGCCAGAGTGCTTTAGGGGCTTTGCAGTTTGATATCATATCATGGTTGTCCTATATAGAGTAATGAGACAACCTCCCTGAAAATTCCCATTTGTCATATCTACTGTGACTGATAAAGAATTCCTTCCCTGTTTGACCTCCCTAAAATGGTGGTCTGGCATTCTTCTCTCAGCTGTTCATGGGTTGTTTACCCATGAAGTTATTGGGGGGAAAAGGAGTGGGAATTGTTGCGTTTGTTTTTTAAGACTTTGTTGACTGAAATATTAAATTAAAACCAGAACACACAACTTATGTTATGTCATTAAGATAAATTACATTTGCATTTGGCTTCAGCAAACAGCATATGACTGATTAAAATGGCAAACGTGTCAAGTCTGGCTTTGTCGAATTTTACCAATTTTCATTCACTCAGCAAATCTCAGGTTGAGGAAATCAGTTAAAGTGCTCTAACAGCCGCAGATGGTCCAAGCAACTGAGCACATCACTCTTGATTAAAACCTGAAGACATGTTTAGCGATTTCTGTGCTCTTGGCTCACCATGGAAACTGCATGGCATTGTTTAAATCCATGGCCTCGTGATTCAGTGCTTAGTCTACTGGAATATAATGTTTTTTAATCTCAGCTGAATATTGAGTGGTCATGGGAGTGTTTTTTTATAACTTGACTGTCAGAGCTGATGTAGGACCAGTTTGCACAATTCCTATTCCAACCTTAACACTGTTGTGGTTAAAATAGCGTTAATCTCAGATCAGTGGCTTTTTTAATGGGTTGCAGGGTCTTGCATCAGGGGTATTTGTGCTGTGTCATGTGCTATGGGAAGCTAGTAGAAGTCACTTGGGTCCCGAGATAGAACAGGTGCAGAGAGGCGCAAAGTGGACCCTCAAAATGTCTCTCCATCCGCCTGTCTTTTGTTTTATCTCCCAGAGGACCATGTAAATCCTCATGCTGTGTGTGTGTGTGTGTGTGTATGTGTGTGTGTAAAAGCAACAGCTGCCCATTTAGGCTTGCCCAAATAATGGCGTGTCTGAGTAGAACCATGGAGAGATCTATTTTGGGAGAACTATTTAGAAAGAAAAAAGGCATAGCAGACTGCTGAGGTAATGCAGTGTCTATTAGTAGACTCTCACTTCCCTCTCTCAGACACATACACTTGCTTTTCCACTTTTCTTCACCTGTGAGCTCCATCTTGATGTAACGTCTGCTGGGCTTTTTCACGGATCAAGGACGGAATTTGTCAGCGCTAAATGACAGAATCACACGAGAGAAACACGGAGCGTGAGGTTCGTGGTTTTCTTCAGTCCTGGTCCTCCTGTGCTCTTTGCTGTGTGGGTTTAGTCATCCGTGCTGGAAGCAGGCAGCGTCAGTGACACCAAGACAAACCCAAAGCTCTTGACCCTCCATTAGGCACTGGCCCACTTAGTAAGATGCTCATTTGCACATTGGCTGAGATTTCCAGAACTGTTGGCATGCAGTTCTTATGAAGCTGAAGTAAATGATTGAATTTGTTTGTTTTTATTATTTTGGCAAAGCAACTTTATAGCACTTTTTATAACCAAGGCAATAAAAGGAAATAAGAAAAAAAAACTTAATTTAAATACAGAATATTGTTACATAATATAAATTAAAAGTAGCACCTTTGGGACACATTAAGTTCCTGTTCTTTTTCATTCTGGGCTCTACTAGCTGACTTGTATCATGAATCCAAAAGACCTACTGGGTTTATTCTCTTTAAGCACATCAGACCTACTGGGTTTATGCTCTTTAAGCACATCAGACCTACTGGGTTTATTCTCTTTAAGCACATCGGACCTACTGGGTTTATTCTCTTTAAGCACATCAGACCTACTGGGTTTATTCTCTTTAAGCACATCGGACCTACTGGGTTTATTCTCTTTAAGCA
>JAOYMR010000009.1:11932009-11964778 GCA_025802075.1 Tenebrosternarchus preto | reverse complement strand
TATCCTATATATGAATTTATTTCCAACCCCCCCCCCAAAAAAAAAAAAAAAAAAAAAACAGCATCAAATGAAAGGGTGGCTACTTCAAAGAATCTAAAATAAACAAATAAATAACACCAAATAATCATATATGTGTTATTTCATTGTTTCGGTGTGTTCCTTATTTTAATATAGAAAGTAGTAAAAATAAACAAAGAGAGTTTCCAAACTTTTGACTGCCACTGTATTAAATTCAGCTAAATTAGCACAATCACCATTTACTGGATGAGACAGGAAGCTAGGACCTAGGTTTCTAAAATGGTAAGCATGGCTTCTTATGCTTGAGAAGGCACACCAGTTGGCTTTAAGACTGAGCTGAAATCTGTGTGGTATACTAATTTATTTATCACTGAAGCCACTGCATGGCTAAACTAATTCAGTCACTAATTAATAACATTTTTGTTTTTCAAGTAAATAGGGATTGTCATTAATAATGTTACAGTGGTGAGGTGACATTTCAAGTGACAGGGTATTTTTCCTTTTTGTAAAGATCTCTCTTAAATACAGATCCGTTGCAGAAACTAGAGAGAACTGCATCATACTGTGGAACACCTTCACACACTCGGAGAACTACTCACTTGATTCCACCATATTATTAGAGAGAGGCCTGACTGCGGTATGTCTTTTGACAGCCAAATTACCTGCTGATGAATCATTTACTCTATAACAGTCATACATTGCTTAGGCATGAAAGGATATATGTGTATGATAAATATCTACCTCTGGCAAAGCAGATTATTGTCTTGATTGCTTTGCCATCCATTTCATCACACAAATTTGAAAATATGATATTATTATGTAATTTGAGGAACCATGAATTAATACAGACTATGATGAGTATTATGGTTTGTTAGTACCCTGCCTTTTTCATTTAAAAAGAGCATCATCAGAATATTTTGAAAATACAATTATTATACACATGACATATGTTAGTATCTTCAGATGCATAAAATTACTTACAAACACTCTTGAGAACTGAGAATTATTGTATCAGTGTATATCGAAGTATAAATCAAAAGAAATAGGTGAGCAACTTGGCTGTTAGATTACAAATATACTCTCATGCTCACTGGTTTCACACATTCTGAAACCCCCTTTTTTTCCTTCTGAGATGGTTTGTGCATCATATCGTAAATATACGGGCGAAACTCATCTGCACTGTAATTCCGTGCTGCTCCAATTAGAACTCTGACTCTGAAGATGACGGAGTAATGGTGCTGACTTTAGAGAGGACGTGCCAGTCACTCTCCTCTGTTTTTCGCTCTCCCATGTTGGCTTGCTTACATACCTCCTTTTCTACATATTTTCTTGTTGGGTTTTCTGGCACATTCCTTGGATATTCTTTTGACTGTAAAATGAATAAAACACTACAAAATAACAGAAGGCTCTGGAAGAAACTTGGGAGGAGAACATGCAACAACTTGTCTGAGCCCCTCCCCCTCCCCTGTCAATCAAAGACAAGAACAACAAACCTGTTGAGAAAGTATACTGGGGTCTTTTCCCCCTTAGGTTTCCTATATAAATATGGCAGTAAATATCCCAAAATGGTGGAATTGATTTGCTGCACCCCTGGGACACAGGAAGCCTTTTTTCACATGCACTTCTATATAAGACCCGTTACAACCACAAAGGAGGTTGACTAACCTTTTCCCTATTGCATTGCCTGCACCCTTGCATCATGGGAATTTGAGCAGGAAATGCATACTGCTTGGGTCAAATGCATCAAAATGTTCCCCTTGCTCAAATTATGCTGTTTGCCTGGATCTGAGCAAACCCACTCTTCCAGGGGCGCTGTGTGTTTACAAAAGCCATTTCGGTTCCTGCTGGTGCATTCATAACAATATAAACATTTATTTATATCTGTTTATCTTTCAAAGTGACCCTTTTCTCAATTTAAATAATGAGGCTTTCGCAGTTCATGGGAAATTACAGTATATGTAAAAGGATGTTTTTGTTTAACATGTGTATTATTTTTACTATTGTATTGAGGGGTCACTCTTTTTAATACTTAGAATTTAAATAATACAAAAACTCATAAATGTAGGACTGAGAGACAGGGAGAAGGTAAGAAGGTAAGTAACAGGTCTTATATGGTTAGGACTGATGCCACAGGCCTCTCGTGTTCCAAAATCTTTCAGCAACCCTAAAAAGATCTAATCTTTAATTCCCCAGAACAGGAACAACAATGAGAAGAGGGAGGTGCACTGGGATCTTTAAGTCCAATCTTCATGTCAGATTAAAATCTGAGCTCTCATGTTAAGAGATTTTTCTATTCACCATTGACTACTTGCTTGATTTTCTCTATAACAACACAAAAGAGGAACCTGTAACAGTGGCATGGAAGGGAAGAGCTAATGAAGAAACTTCATGGTAGATCAAGTCAAGATGAAGTATTGAGATGGTGGATACAGACACAGCATGCATCAGACAACGGGTCATGCTTCAAACACAATACACAGAAGAGACAGAAGAAATAGTAAAGGGAGTTTTTTAGTTTGTTTTTCCTGCATACCCAACACACTCACCGTCCTCAGTTGGAACATAGATGTTTAGATACAAGCAATCCTCATTCTGATCCTGTATGTACGTGGCAACTATATCCAGGTTAAATGTGAACCAGATAGGCATCATAATCTCTGGCACAGCATTGTGGATGTTTTGCGGGCAAACAGGCGCAAAGTGGGTGGCATTCTTTATCCCTGACCAAGAGGAGGGCGCCTCGGGTGGCAGGAATCGCTTCTCACCCACAGGCGGAGCGGCATACGGCACACCCAGGTACTGGTCCACAGGTCCCAGGATCTCGCTGGGCAGCGGGACCCGCACACCCCGTAGCTTTCCATAATGTGTGTTCACCGTAGGGTTGTAGCTCTGTCCCCTGACCAGTACCAGACCGCAGCAAAACATCCATATCCACAAAGTGGCCCCAGGCCAGCCGCTGCAGCAGATCCCGCAGCCCAGGCCAAGCCTGCACCTCTGGCCTGCTGGCCACATGGTCCTTGAAAATGCAAGATGCTGGGACACACACTCGGGACACTCTCCCTTCAGCACGCGCCTCTGTTCTTCAGCTCCTCAACTCTTTATTCTTGTCATTGGCCATGACAGAGGGAGCTGAGTGAAAAAAAGTAAAAAGAAAAAAGAAAAAAAGGAAAAAGAAAACAGAAAGAAACCCCCCACACTCATACACACACTCTATCCCACGCCTGTGCAGAGGGGTCTTCATTCACTGTCCAGTCCTCTTGTCAGATCTGCTCTCCTGCACAGGGAAAAAGAGGACAGGAGAATTAATGGCGATTGCCAAACAGCTGACTGCTCTGCTCTGTTTTTTGCTTTTATTTTTTTCTTTACTCACTCACTTTTATTGACTTAAGGAGTGCTTTCCTGCACCACAGTAAACCAGCAGGCATAAATATGACACTGGGCCTAATGTAGCCATCAATCTGCTCAATCAAGAGCTGGCCTACGTGAGAACCAGAGGCTCTGTGCCGCTTGTACATGACTTCCATGTTAGCTGTGCACAGCTACACCAACAGAGAAGCACTTTTTATAGGTACTGCATGTAGGGCTAAATCCACCAAAAATAAAAGGGTCTTTCCTTTCTAGCAGTTATAGGGAAAGAATATCATGCAAGCACAAGCAAGCACATTAACTATCCCCTTCCCCCCAACTACAGCCACCACTGAACCTTATAGATGAAGACGTGCAAAATAACATTTTCCGCCAAGGCTCTCTGGGCTTTTCCGGAAAGATCAAATTTGCAAGTGCTGCGCAGGAGCAGGCCGCCAAGCACTGTAAATGCTAATCAGCAGCAGCGCAGAGGGAGTCCCCGGTGGAGTGGAGCTCTTCTCCACGCAGCGCTGATCAATTTTCAGTTCTTAAAGCTCAAGACCCACATGGGCTCCTCGGCCTTCCCTCTCAGGGATCCAGAATGTCGGAAGGCGGAGTCTGAGCTCGGGAGCCTCCAGACTGGCTCCTGCATCCCAGAACGAGTCCGTAAATGATTCATAATGTATTGACGCCCAGCTGGAGACGTGCAAACCACCTTGGAAGAGCAATATTAGCGCTGTTGAGGCACACTCATCACGACGGCGCACTTCTCACCCCTCAAAGCCTGACAGTATATTTATCTTCAGCCTTGCATGCACAGCTCTCTTCACGGGAATGCACTTATCACCCCTGAGAAAACAGCCATGCCAGGAGGGTCACCCTGTAGTAGGGTGAGTGAAGATCTGGTGGGTTCCAGAGAAAGGGCCACAGCCCACTTCTGCATAGTAAACATGGGTCCGTTCACTCTGTCCATCACTCTTCTCTCATAGTGAACAGCCTGTAAATATATTGCTCTTTTTTTATAAGTATTTCGTCCAATGAATTGAGATTCCTGGCTATAAAGAACTGATTGCTTTTTTGTCCTTTGGGCAAAACTCACATTAAGATTGAAGCACGGGAATTATTTTGGAGATCTAAGTAACCAGCAGTCATTCTGGATACATTTCTGCATAATTTAGTACATAACCTGCTGATATTTGAAAATTATGGTGATGGTAAGCATCACTGTGTCAAAGTGGCAGCCTAGGTACATTATTCTTACACATATCAGAAGTCAATGGAATGAAAATAGTGTTAACGGCTGGCCCAGCTAATCACTGCAAAATATTACTGGCCATGTTAATGATTTTGACTGTATTTACTAAGATGAATTATGCAGTTGAATTGGAGTGTGATTCGACCTCTGCTGTTTCACTCAGTATTAATCTGCAAAAATGTACTCTTGCCCCATAAATATTGGGGCCAAAACAAACGGCTACAGTTCCTCAAAATCAGAAGCACACTCACTACACCCATGTGAAGACAACAGCAATGATGTCTTGACCCGTGGCAGAGACCCTGGGGCTGGTGGGGGGTTGTGGGGGTTTGGGGTGCTTTAACCGCTGAGCACCTACTGAATGGCCAGATGGGACAGTGAGGATCAGCTCTCATTGAGTATCGATCACCTCATCCGACTGGCCTTGCGGCTGGGTCATAAATACAGAGCAGAGGGACAAAACAGGTCAGGATGAGAGGGGTTATCAGCGGCGAACTGCAGGCTACACTTTTGTATGTACATGTCATTAGGTCCCCTCGCTCCCTCTATGTCACTCTTCCCCTCCGCTCTTTCAAAATACATCAAACCTTCCACCATCCATCCAGAGCCCAGAACCTCCACTTCTGGAATACAACCGACACATAACGCGCATAGAATACCCAAACATGCTCCCTGAGACTGTGGAGAGAAGAACACTATGTTTGATGCAGCAACTCAACATCTCAGATCTGAGCAAAGTGCTTAAAAGCTTAGCACCCCTGACCACAGAGACAGGAGAGCCTTAGTTTTTGCTGCTTCTGTAACAAAGCTTGCTAGCAATAAAGCTGCTTCCAGTGAGAGTTTGTTAAGACCAACAACAGCAGCCTGGAGCATTCCTTGGTTCTACAGCTATTGTACAGCACTTTATCTTTATACTCACAGAAAAATAACAAATGTTAAGTCTCTAGGGTACAATGTGCAGTTACACCAGATTCGGTTACACCTACATACATCTTACAAGCTATTATATCACAGATCATTCTGAGAATTTTGTGTTTCCTATCTCAAAAGAAATCTTATAAAAAGGGGAATTGAAGTAGTGGTATATTTGAGGGGAAAAAAATTGTGGGAAAGCCTTTATTGTTGTGGATGACCCATCAGAATTTAGAGAGCTGTCACCTGTAATTTGTTAAACACACTATGAAACACATTCTGTAGATCTGCTGTAGAAACAAGCTGTAGATCTTGTTTTATTTCATTAAAGCATTTTTAATTAATGATACATTAAAAATGATATATCAATGCTCAATGCCAACGTTCACGTACCTTTAACAGAACAAGTAGCCCATTGCATTCTGTGGAGGTATTCATTCATTTGCCTAAGGACCTTTTTAAAGTTAAAAAGTAATTATGGATTTTGAAAAAACTGGGTTGAACATTGCTGTGAGCACTTCAGTAACACCTATTAATCATAAGTTAGATTCCAGCTGGCAGCAAAATGGTGCAATGTACATGGTTTGTTAGAGAAGAGGAAATAAAAAAAGAAAGAAGGAAACAAGTGAATGGAAAGCTGGATGAAGAAATATATACTTCCGAAACTAATTTATTATTCACAGCAGTGAAATCATTGGTGTGGTCCATTGTTTTCCAGATATTTCGGATTTCAAAGTTTCACCACAGGCTAAGAGATCAGTAATCAGCAACGACTTCAGTGCTCAAAATGCCACAAGCTTCGCCTGGCCCTGCCTTTGTGAGAGCTGCCAGGCAAGATGGACGCCGCTGCGCCATATTTAATCAAAGAGACTGGCATGTTGCACAAAGACTATGCATTTGGGAAATGTCAAAATACCTGCCTGTTCCAAATAATCTTGGCATGGGAGACTCGGACTCGGCCGCTGAAAACAGCCGACGCAGTCATTATTGCATCGCTAGGGCTTTTGGCTTAATATCAAGGACAAATCAGTGCAGTCCCGCAGAGCTGTGATCACCACGCCAGCTCAGGTTAACAAGGGAGGCACAGGCCTGAGGCAAGGGAGGCACAGGCCTGAGGCAAGGGAGGCACTGACCATCGTCATCATCGCTGTAGCATCACAAATACTAGATACGTAGAAACTTATGAATCAACAAAATGTGAAGCATCACAGAACAAATGAATTTGCTCTTCCTTTATTAACTGGAAATGTCAGTTATCTCCATAGATTAGCTAATAGCAAGATTTGTGAATAATAAAATGTATCACGTTGCAGAATTTAGCATCAGGGATACACATACAGTGTGTTTTCCTTTCAGAAGTGATATTTTGCACACGGTGAAGGGGTGCTAAGGTTGTACCATATAGGTTCACATAGCAATGTACTATGTAATAGTTTTTGGTCATGGGTAGTTTTATTTACCAAAAATATCTCTTGTTCATTTTTATGCATTAATGCTTTTTTAATGATCCTGCAAACCACTGCTGTGTTTTTCAGACGTCTGAACACGTTATGATGAAGAACAAACTTGCATATGTGAAGGTTAGTATACTTCAAAATGTCCAAAATGGCTGTTCAAAGTCAAGAAAGTCAGGTAAAGTTTGCCTTAGGGACAACAGGGTGTGGTGGTTGAAGTACTCAGAGAATTTTATTTAAACTGCTTTAATTTTTTTTTTAATTACATTATAACAATGAACATAGGAGTACTGCAACAAATATACAAAAAAAGAACAATTCACAAAATGTATTTCAAAAGTATACCAGCTTATCTTAAATCTGACTTAAAAATGGACTGGGGAGCTTAAATCTTTTAAATTAAAAATTCCATTGTCCTTTGTCATATTAATGTGTGTATTGATCCATGGTGGACCATCTTCTGCTAGATAGTCTCTGAGTAGGATATTTAAAGTAACTAATCACTCATTTCACCACTGCTCAGGGAACCTTTTCAAAAACCCACAGGACACATGCCCAGTGTTTCTTCATGATGCTCTTCTATGTAGACTGTTCAGTGTTACACATTGCTTGCTTATGTAATTTAACAGCATTTTAGTAAAACAATCAAATAAGCAAAAACAAAACAAAAAAACGTCATTCTGAATTTGCATTGGAGTACTGTTTGCATAGAGTGTAGGTAAATTACATGCTGAATATATTGTGTATTTAAAACCATAATCTTGATACTGTTTTTGATACTGTTCCTGTTACCACAGACACAGCAATTCACATTTCGTAGAGTGGCTTAATACAGCAATCAGCCTTCATAAAAAGATGGTATCTTTGATTTTCTATTAGCAAAAGGTTTAAACTATACATCCGATCACTATTTGATTTCGTTTGAATCACATTTTAGTTTTAATACCAGCTCATCCCCTCGTTATTGTATAAAGCGCTCGATAACTCCGTCTACTATAACACAATTCATTGAAACCCTTCCAGACTGAACTACCTTAGTTTGCTCCCCAACAGATCCGATGGAGTTAGACAGGTTAACTGATAGTTTGGAAAAAAAATTGTAGATCAACTCTAGACACAGTAACACCGCTCAAAATTAAAAAGACCAAGTTAAAAAAACTCTGTGGTACAACGATCAGACTCGTAACTCATAACGTTTTCCTCACTAATTGAGAATAACAAAAATAACCCCAGATTTCTTTTTGCCTTTATTTCTAATCTTACGAAAAATCTGACAGGTGCTGAACCCCTGATTCCAGCAAATTTAACCAGTGACGTCTTTATGAATTTCTTTAATAGTAAAATAGGGAATATTATACTAAACATAAAACCTTTAATAGCTAATCCCACTGGTCATCTGGTATGACTGATATTGAACAAAATGTTGTTTTAGAAGAAACACTTGAAGCTTTCCATCTGCTCCCACAATCCCACAAAGAATTTGAAAAAAATTCACAGAATTGCACAACTTGTACATTAGATTCAGTTCCCTCAAACTTACTCAAGGAGGTTTTACCAGCTCTGATTGAACCTCTTCTGTTGATTGTTAACTCATCCATTACCATGGGTCACATGCCCCAAGCCTGTAAATTAGCAGTTATTAAACCTCTAATTAAGAAACCAAATCTTGATCCATATATATTATCTAGTTACAGACCTCTCAACCCTATCATTTTTATCTAAGATCATAGAAAAAGCCGTGACCCAACAATTACGTGTATATTTGCATAAGAATCATATATTTGAAAAGTTCCAATATGGATTTAGGCCCCACCACAGCACTGAAACAGCTCTAGTTAAAGTAACTAATGATCTCCTTCTTGCTTCAGATCAAGGTTATGTATCTCTGCTAGTGCTTCTCGACCTCAGTGCAGCTTTTGACACAATAGACCACAATATTCTGCTAGAAAGACTAGAAAATAGGATTGGAATCTCAGGAACAGCCCTATCTTGGTTTAAGTCTTACCTAACTGAACGCTATCAGTTTGTAGAGCTAAACAATGTTTCCTCCAAACACACAAAGCATGGTGTCAACTTTCACTGCTATGCAGATGATACCCAGCTATACATATCAGCCAAACCTGATGACAGACCCAGGCTAGAGAAAACTGAAGCCTGCATAAGATATGTGAACGATTGGATATCACATTTCCTCCACCTTAATGGTGTTACAATGGAGGCTCCTGGGCCCGAAGACTGCAAGACAGAAAATGCTAAAAAGCATTGTATTCAACTCTGACTTATCATTCGATAAATATATAGATAGTATTACTAGGAGAGGTTTTCTTCACTTACGAAATATTAGCAAGCTGAGGAATACATGCTAATGGAATGATGCAGAAAAAATTGTACACGCCTTTATCAGCTCTAGATTAGATTACTGTAACTTATTACTATTAGGACGCTCTAGTAAGAACTTAATTAAGCTTCAACTAGTTCAAAATGCTGCAGCTAGAACTAGGAAATTCGATTATATCAGCCCAGTTCTTTCAGCCCTATAAAATCCTTCTATTAACATATAAAGCTCTGCATGGTCTCATACCTGATTCTCTGCAAGAACTTATTTCTTACTATGAGCCTCCACGTTTAATAAGAACACAGGGTGTTCTTACTGGTTCCATCAATTAATAAGGTAACAGTAGGGGAAGAGCCTTTTATTACAAAGCCCACCATCTATGGAAGAGCCTTCCAGAAAATATCTGGTACTCTGATACAGTCTCAATCTTTAAGTCTAGGCTAAAAACTTACTTATTTAGTTTAACATTTGGTAATTGATATTCCCCCCAGGGGTTCATGGGCAGAGGGTTTTATGGTATACTGAGACGCTGGTGCTGTCGTCCCAGCACTGCACACGTTCACTCAAGTTTGTTGACGGTGGGGTGGAGGGATGCCAATGCCTCTGGGCGCCCCCAAGTCTGTGTTACCTTCTGGTTCTGTCCTTTTAGTTAGACTGTAATAGTTAATTACCGGAGTTGCTGCTGCCACGCTTCTGAAATGTCTATATTTTATGTTCCATACAGAACTAACTGTTTCAGTTTACTTTTATTGAACTAATGACTGCCCTTGGTACAAAGTAAGGATTGACGAGGCTGTCCTGCTACCTGTCCCGAACCAACCACCTCCTACTCATCCAGACACAGATGAAGGATTAATCAACTGGATGGAGGCCCTCATCAGCACCCCTGATTCCCCCCGCCCCTGCTGTGGCACAGACCCAGACTTTGCTATAGCTTATTTACTACTTTTTTCCTATATATTTATCTTACTGTCATGGTGACTGGTGTCGGCCAGAAGAGGATGGGCTCCCCCCTTGAGTCCTGGTTCCTCCCAAGGTTTCTTCCTCACGCTCTTAGGGAGTTTTTCCTTGCCACTGTCGCACTTGGCTGGATCACTGGGGTCTTGGACTCGGACACTTGTAAAGCTGCTTTGAGACAACCTCTGTTGTAAAAGGCACTATATATAATTAAACTGATTTGATTTGATTTGATCCATTAGTTCCATTAAATCTGCATTTATACATCTAAAATAGAGGATCATTTGTGATAAGTCCTAAATAGAGGGGCATTTGTGATGGAAAAAATAGGCCTCATATTCAGTGAGTATAACAAAACCAAAATCCACCAGTTTAACAGCTCTGCACAGTTCTTAATCTTTATTAATAAGGCCAGCATCTCTCACAGCAATAGATGGAAAAACTACTATCTGCTGAATATGATATTAGAAACCCTCTGGGATCTACGATATCCTTGCCCCAAATATTTTCTGGCAAATGCACTGAAAGAAGGACATTCATAAGATGTCAGAACGTAGATTCTCTTACAGCTAATTAAGTACATTTTGGAGAGATGCCACAGTGGCCACATTTGTTAATAATTCTCTTACATACTCACAGCCTGATAGCTCTGTATACCAGGATATCAAATGTAGGTTGAAGAATAACATGCTTCTCATCTGAAATGCTTCCAGCAAAACTGAAAGGTGCCAGGTGTCATTATCTTGACACAGGGAGGACTGGTAATATTGCCCATGTCTTTTGTAGTATGAGGTTGTATATTGAAATTAATGGCAGAATAAGTTATTATTTCATGCTCCTCTGTCCACTGCCCCTTAAATTGTGTGCTGGATTTCTATTTTTCTATTTTACCACAGGACACTTCATGTATGGTATATGCACATCATGTATGATTTAAAACTAATTTAACATTAAACAGCAGCTGGAGTTCTAATCTAATGACTGTTGTCATACAGAAAATCACTGGGAGCTATGATCATCCTGACAAAATCTGATTTAAAAAATCTACTTATATACCAACAGTGGAAACAAACAAAAACATGCTTTAAATAATGTCCTCCTGTATAATGTTCTGCTTCACAGTCTCTAGTACGCAGCTGACAAAGACATGTTTTGCTTTGATTTTTTTGTTTTTACAGTTCACTGCTGGTCAGCTATTACAGTAATTGTGACACTGTGTTCTCTGATAATAGTCACAAGATAATAGCCACAGTTTGGTGTCTAGGGAGGAGTCCCACAAGTTGGATCCTTTGAAGACATGATGGCATTGATCATAAAATGCCTTTTGTGCTTTGTGCTCAGATTCATCAGGCTGAATTACAAGTAAATTACTGTGCCTCCGATCTAGTAATCTTACAATATACTCATACAGATGGCTGATCTTTGGGCTTCATCTCAAATTGAGTGGTTGGTTTGTTTGTTTGGTGTAACTCCTCTGCAGTAATGCTTTGTTTGGTCTGTCTGCATTAATATTGTGAAACATGAACCTTGTTCTTTAGCGGTCAGCTGTCTGAAATCAACTTGAACTCAAAGAGTTAATTCATCTCCTTAAGTTCACTAATTGCCCTTTTAGAAAGGACTCTTCAAAAACAGACTTGACTGGTACATATCTAAATTATTGATGCCGGGGAAAAATGACCCAGATGTTAACAGTAAAATTAGAGTTCTATTAATAGCATGATGTGTCCTGGCATTTGTGGTCAACATAGCATGACCGCATTAAGATGCTGTCAGAAGAACACAGGGCCAAGTGCAGTAGTAATTCTGTCTGCTGTCTGATATTCAGCAGACAAATCACAGACTGCTTAATGCCAATATATCACATGGTCAAGCAACAGAGTGTTTCATTTGCAAGTTATTTGATGAATGTTTTTAGTTCACTGGGAAAATGCAACATGAAGCCACTAAACTTGTTTAAAAATGTTTCATTTACAAATTCCTACTGTCATGAGTTCTGTGATATATTTTCAAATATGTGATATGCATAGATTTACCTGACGCAAGTCTAATTGGTTCCGAAATACTCTGTAGGAAAAACTGTTTAAGTAACAGTGTGTGAGCTAGGGCTAAAATATATATTTATCACCAATTTTATTATACATACTTTTTATTATAAAGCCACGCCTTTTGTCAGACACCTTTAATCCCAAGCTTCTGACCACAGGACCACAGTTGGCCAGATATTTTGTATATGCAGGACTATCTATAGCATTAACATTCACATTAATGTACAGTCGTAGGTTTTGGGTGTTCAGCTGGTAACAGTTCAGGTACACCACGTCAGTTCAGATACACCACGTCAGTCTGACTGCTGGGTTGGGTTTGTGAACTAGGCATCAGTGGTGCTGTAGTCAGTAACTGACCAGTGATGAAGAGCTAAATGGAAAAATTGCAGGAGATAGAGACAAAAAGGGAGTTTTAGAGAATCAAAAAAAGATGAAAAAGTGCCATTGAAACTGATGTCTGTTCTTATGATCTGAGTTTATCTACTGGGTGATGGAAAGGTAGTTTCTTTCTTTCCTATTTAATAATAAGCTAAATTATTTTCTTTGCAAATGTTAAATGTGTGTCTTTAGTAGTGTTAATTGCGGATAGATAAAGTGACAAAAGATTGGGATGCTGGAATGAAGCACCATTTTCAGCATAATCTTCTTTGTTATAAGTGAATGTTCTTGGACAGTATTTTTGACTAAACTGTGTTTAGTCATGATGAATATGTCTGCATTTTCTTTTCCAAATCGTCGTGACTGTGTTAATAATATTCTTTTCCCATTTACTGATTGGCAGACATAGTGGTGTGTTTGTATTATTAAGTTTTTTTTCAATTTTATATTTTCAGATATTATTCATTTAGATATATTTTACATATTGATTCTTCTATAATTCTTTTAATTAATGACAATATATAAATAAGTGGTTCCTTTTTCTCACTAATTCTTAAAAATGTGGTGATTTATTAATAAAATTGGGGTATATATATGTGGGTATATATAAGGGTAGGTATTAATTAATTTCCCTGAGGGAACCCTCCCAAAGGGATCAATAAAGATCTACCTATATGGGTATATATAAGCATAGCTAATTTATTAGCTTTCCAACAAGCTGTCAGAGTTGAAACTGAAATTTTATTAGTTATGTTTTATATTTTATAACAAAATGGTAAAGCTTAGATATTTATTTGCAATATGTTCTGTCTAACCACAAATAGTGATTGTTACCTTTCTACATCCAATCATACAGATATTGAAGTTGATAATATTTATATGTTGGATACCCTGTTCCCCTGTTCTCTGTCTTTTTTAAAGTTGTGAGTTTCATTTTTGGCTTTGTGTTTTTCCAGTAAAATTCTAATTCCAATGCCCTGAACCACAATGACATTTGGTTCAATGGGGATCATTGCAATTAGATAACATTTTTTAGCAAGATAATTTTTAATAGCTGCAGTATGTCCTATTTCAGAAATAAATTTCATGAAATTATTTAAGTAATCTTCAATTGTTTTTCGACATTGGTACACAATTAAATCTAATAAAATAATATTTATAGCGAGTTATGTGATATTGCTGGTTGGGAAGCTGTCACAGTGGCCGCCCTGGCCGCCTCCCCCGTCTTGTGTCTGTGTGGACGTGTGTGTGTGGACGTGTGTGTGTGGGCGTGTGTGTGGGCGTGTGTGTGTGTGTGGACGTGTGTGTGTGGGCGTGTACTCGGTTGTCGTGTCAGTCCAGTGAAGCGCGTGTGTACGTGTTGTGGGTGTGGCATGTGTAATTGGTCTCGTTGTTTTTATGTTTCACCTGTGTCTTGTTTGGGTGAATGTATAAAAGCATGTATGCCTTTGTCGATGTTGGGTCTGCCCTGTTGGTTTGTTTATGTGCGGTGTTTGTAGGAAACAAAACTGAAATTAATCGTCTTTTATTCCATGCTCGGCAGTCCTGTTTCACCTTTTTGCAGCTCTCCGGGATCCCTGCCGTGACAGAAGCATTGCAGTCATACCCATTTATGGGTTATTGTTTATTTGTCCTAGTTCATAGAATAGTCAACAATTTGAGACTATGAATTTAAAAGTTGAACAATTATTGTATTGATCTTGACGAGTTCTAAAAAAATAATAATACATTGTCTGTATGTAAATTGATATGGGTGTCTTTTGGGGGGGTTGTGATACCAGTTATTGTCATTTTTCTTATGGCAGCCACTAACAGGTCTATGAATAATGAAAATAATAATGGAGAGAATGGACGTCCTTGACTGGTACACGATGCAGAGTGAAGCTCTGTGAAATGATGTCTTTTGTTTTCCTCACTCTGATATATTGTTGACTCCATGATTCATATCCAGCATTTTTTTCTTCCTTTCAGATTACATCCCCTGTTTATCCTTCCTGACTGCTGATGCCAAGACTGGACCTGGTTGGCTATACATTATGCCTACTGTTTTTTGACAACTGTGGATAACTACAAACTATTTTCTTTGAGTTGTGCTACATGCCTTTGTACTCTGCTCATTTCCAAATGAAACCTGCCAAAACAAGATCTTCTCATGTCCAAAGTCTTTGCTCTCATTACAGGAGCTATATTATTATTTGTGATTTGGCTGATTGCTTTTTAAAACTTACCTGTAATAATTTCTGCTTGTATTTTTTTCATTAAGGAAAATTATACATTATACCAAAACATTGTTGATCTCAGCTGGATTTATATTTTTGTAATCTGAATATAGATGAATAAAATATATTTTAAATACAAAATTTTATTCCTTTGGATTCTGAGTAGATTTACCTGTTGTGTCCTTTATCACTGAAATTATTTTTCATACTGGGTTCAGTACTGTTGAAATATTTTTCTTTTTTTCATTCATTCAGTCACTGATTGATTGATTCATTCATCCATTCAGTTTTGTCACTCAGTTCAAAGTTATTTTGTCGGAGGAATAAATATTATATGATTTTTCCTCTTAATGCTGTTTTTAGTATTTCCCAAAGTAGTGATAATGATATTTCTGGTATATCATATAGGATGTATACTATTCAAGCAGAGATTTATTGAATTGTCACCTAGGTTTCAGTTTGTGTATGCTTATTATAAAGAGTAAAACTGATTGGTGCATGGTCAGAGGTGAATTACTATGTGGTGAATTACTGATTTTCAAATATGTAATGAAATGAGTTGTTCGTTGTAAGTGGTGGTAATGCAAGTGAATGTGTGATGCATGTGAGAAAAATAAATATTTTCTCCAGCAGCTCAGTGTAATAGTCTCCATATGTTCCCAAGCCCAATGTCAGTAGTGTATTGTTGTATTATGTAAGCAGTGTGCTAGCATTTTCTTTGACATGAATTTGGTAGATCCTGTGTTAAGAGTCTAAAACAGTGTTCAAGTCACCACCTATAATTATAGCAGAATTGGTAAAGTTGAATCATTTTGAAAGAACATACGATAAAATATTGGCTCATCTGTACTGGGACCATAGAGTTTTGCAGTGCCTATGTCTTCACTCTTAACAGAACAGTAAAGATTAATATAGCATCCTCCTGTGCCAGTGATGATGCCTTTCTGAATGATTGAGATGCTCTTGTTAATCAAAGCATTATGCCTCTTTTTTGAATTGTAAGATGATATACTTGATAAAAATGTAGATTTCTTTTACATTTCTTTTGTTGTTTCTGAGAGACTTAGTCTTGTAATAAATATATTACAGCATTATTGTGAAGATTTTAAAACTGTAGTTATATAAGAGAGTGTTAATCCCTCTTATGTTCCAAATTTTGTTTCATTACAAGATGTTTATAATGAAATGGTGTTTCTAATAAAGTGACTGGCAAGTCCATGCTATAAAACGCATTTAGAGAATTTTAAGTTCATGGCCAAATGAATCCTCTTTACCAAACATCACCTAGGAAATGCTTTTCTTTTATTTAGCTGTGATGCACAGCAACGATCAAAAAGCAGCACAAAAAGAGATGGATAACATGGCTATTTACATGCAAATAACTTACAGTTGCAGGGCAGCAAGCAGAGATTGAAAAGAAATTTGCAGTGTCAATATGTGTTTTGTAACAGGCGTGAATCTTAAATCCATAAGCTATCAATGTGCAGAAAATATGGGAATCTGCTGCAGAAGGAAGTTAGAATACAGAGAAATATTTAGCTCCTGCATAGAATGAAGGGAGGGTTGGAAGGAGAAATGCTTTGACAACACTCTCATGCACATGGATAGAAGTGAAGAAAGGAAAAGAAGAAATGCATGAACTAATGTGGATGTAATGAACTTTATAGACAGCAAGCAAATAACATACTTCAGTATGGAAATGCACAGGAGAGCTTCATTATGGCAAATGAAATAATGGTGCATCCATTTTTGACAGATGCTGCAGAATAAATAATTATTTAATAGATTCACATTCAGTGTAACTGCTGCATTAACCAATATCCATATTATCCTGTATTATCCATGGTGACTAGCTGGTAATACGAAGACTTCCACAAATAAATTAACAGTGGATTTGTCTATTTGCTTCTTGGTAGAAACCTATATTTCCTGTATCTTCCTGATTCATAATACTTCATATGATCAGTTAGTACAGCTATCTACCTCAAAACTACACAAAGCTGAGAACCTTGTGTATCGCATATGAATGAACCTACGCGGCTTCTCATTTCCTTCCTCAAGGTGCTGGCAGTTTTATTTATCAAAGCTAATATGCATTTATCAAGGCTAATATGCATCTGTGTGAACTACACTGTATGCAGCAGCACTCCTGTCCACTTCTCTTTGGACAAGATGCATGTACTAGAGAACCAGTCTTTGCAAAATAACCTTGATGAGTTGTTATCAGTACGAAAACAGAACTCGCTTGCAAATGATGTCAAATGGCTGCGAAAGTGGGCTAAAAGACAAAAATCTAGCACATAATCCAGAGAAAAGGTAAACAGCTCCATGCATTTAAAATGGCCTTGTTGGGGGTAAAGCCTCCATCAGGGATGTTAGCCAGTGGATTTAGTGGTGATGGAAAGGATTACTGGACTGATATCAATCATGCCAGCTGAACCAACACTTTATTCAGACATATCAGATGTGTTGGCCACCCACTGGTTTAGACACAGCTGGGCTTCCAGAGCTGCAGTTACGATTCTGCAACTGATCTTAGAAAGGTTCATCTGAATGTAATACACCCACTGCAGTAGTGACAATTAAGAACAGGCAGTGGGTGGGTGTGGCAACATGGGGAGGTGGGTAGGTGGGTAGTGGGTGGGTGTGTCTACAGGGGGATTTCAGAGTACCTGCACAGTGCCGAGTGCAGATTTTCCTCTGCTCAGCCTGTTGAGGAAAAAGGCCGGCCATTGCCTTCTCATGACAGGAGCAGCTTCGGCTCCAGCTTCAAGCTCTAACAATGAACATGAGCAGTATGTCGTCATAGGAACATGGAGCACAGTACATTAGTCTCATTAAGAATAACAGGCTTCAAGTTAGTGAAGGCCCCAGCTGCATTATAGTTCATTAGAGACACAGGAAACAATGTCTACTGGATGTATCAGCAGTAAATATGACCATAGTAAATATGACAGCAAATATAGCGCCCCTCATTCCCCTCGTCTTCAGTGTAACTGAGAAGACGTGTCGCCTCTGAGTTTGTCTTTTCTAATCCTGTCTGAAAGCCTGTCTCAAATGTGGGTCTTCTTCCTAAACTGGCTTGAGGTCAGTGTGATTGATTAAAGTAGTGTAACACAGCTTTATCGGGCTGTCCGGGACCCAGCCATTCTGCCAAATCTATTAGGTAATGCATCTCTTGTCATGACTCCAATGTACTTTTTTGTTTGAAAGGATGTAACAACGAGGGCTTAAATATACTATGAGGACAGAGCTCCAAACAAGTCATATAGCATAGAGTTCATCCGGATAAACCTTAATGAAATCGGCAAGTACACTAATGACCTAAGTGAATACAAAAATGGAGTAAGATGTTAAAGAAGTGCAGAACAGATCATACGTTATGGTAAGGAAAGGATGTCATGACGTCCTCTGAGATCGGCATCTCTGCCATCAGACTGTGGGAGGCAGCACTGCTGACTCTTGAATCTTGGCTGCAGCTCTCAGGACTGTCTGCTGCAAGTCATTATTCACAGATATCCACACTCACACACCTACACAGCCACATGCAGACACACACACACACACACACAGGGCACTGCAATCATCACAAGATGCCCATAAGGAACTCAGACACAGCAGTTGACTGCGGTCATCCAAGGTCAGGCTGTCCGGCGCCACAGAGGTCAGTCAGCTGTGTCCACACCCATACAGCTCTTATGTACCACAGACTAGCAGAGAATGCAGTACTTCAAAGGCAGCGTCTGTGAAACTGCCATTCAATGCTATTCTTCATAAAGACATTAGGTTCACTTACATTTCTAAGCTTTCAATTCATTAAGCATTATTCAGCACATATTTAGCATATTTCAGTATCATCTACATCAAATAAGAATGCAATGTACTCAGGAAGTGCAAGAGCCATTATATTTATACATAAGCATATAATATACAGAGTACATCCAAAGACCTGAATGCACCTTCAATGACAGATTACCAGTGTGGCACTGCAGGTGGAATGTTCAACTTGATTCCTCTTCTGTCAGGAGGCAGGTTTGCACATGGAACATTGTTCTATATTTATTTCACCCAAAGACATTTCGCAACCGGACTGGAAAGATATGTCACAGAACTGACAGCTACTGCAGCGATATGTGATTCAATTCCATAAAAGCAGCCCAATGAAGAGAACCAGAAAAGTATTCGAAGAATAATCCTTTTTGCGATTAGTAATGAGTGAAAGAAGCTGCCCAGTATGCTCAGTGATGACCCAGAGGATTTCACTGCCTCCGTTTAATTGACCAGGAATTATTTCTTTATCAGCCATATATGCAATTGGTCTAAAAATGAACTCAGTATGCTAATTAAAAAATAAAACATTGCATGCCTGCTGGAATAACCATTTGGAGACAATAATGATTTAATGCTTTTCAATGATAGCCCATTGAAAGGTGTACACCCAGCTTTACTGAAGGTCTGTTTAGCATGAAAAGAAATGGAGATGCAGCTGAGGTTGCTGCTAAAGGAAAAGTATTTCACATACAGGGTTCTTTCTTATTTGATAATGGAAATTAGAAAAGAAATAACTGGCATATGCAACATAATGTATCAAATCTGACCCCTGTCAGCACTGAGCTTTAAAATCAGGCCAAAGACCATTAATATGATCATACATTTATTGAAGCTAGAGGCATGGGGGACAGGACTCCTGCTGTTCAGGAAATTGTCCAATTTAGGGTTAGAGATCATTCTATTAGTCCTGTTGAACAAGTCCAGCACAGCAAAGAATTACTTACAACTTGAAATTCCATCTCACATTAAATCTTGCTACTGGGTAGCATTTGCTTACATTTACTATTACCCACGTCATTTTTTTGTTTGCTGCAGTTTTACATGGTACTTAATCCATAAACCCAAAGGCTGGTGCTAAAGTTAAGGTACAGTGGTAAGTACAGGATTATGACTGGATGATACTACAATCATATGTTACTGACAAAATATGACTGAACTTATTAATATTAAACTTCAGTGAAGAGGTGAGTTGTCCTTACAAGCAATTACTGCTTGTAAATGTGAACAGATGTACATTTAGAGTGTGTACATTCACACTAATTCTGTTCAGTGTACTTCCAAGGTCAGATGCTCCTCATACTGCATAGAACAGCATGGTTCAAAGTTATACAATGAATATATGTGAAACAGAATAGATTTGACGTTCGACATCTACAGTGTGTTTACAAGGCAACGGGAAGGCAGTAGGTTTTATGTGGGTAGGAGTCCCTTCTCTTTGTTAAAAACATCAAAGTATGTTACAGTGGAAAACTAGGAGCTCCCTGAAAGTAGGGCAGATTCTAAAGACTAACAATAAATTCTGCCTCAGGTTTTATTCTTTTAAACTTCTGAAATGCAAAAGAATGTGAGTAAACACAAAGCAAATAGCATTCCTTTAATACACATTCAAGTACACTAGTGCAACAATGAATAAACTGAAAAACGATGAGTTTTACCAGGTAACAGACTCCCAATCATGGCACCGCATTTTATCATTTTCCTTCATTCTGACTGCAGTGGATTACTCTAAGCAGTTAACTGTCAATAATAAACATGAACACATCTATGAATGTATGATCATGTATGTCCTGTCTGGTACATGTTTAGTGAATTAACGAAGCTTACTCCCCAACATGTATCAGAATCTAGCCTGTGGATCTGAGCATGTAAGTGGAAAAAATGGTGGCAAGTTGTTGCTAGCAAATTGGGTCCTCTCTGTCTCTCTCTGACTCTCGTATTCCCTGTTTGCTCCTCTCTTGAGACTAATGCATTCAAGAACTGCATTAGTACAGCAGTCCTGAGATGCAAACACTTAAACTAAACATGAAAAATGGCTTCAATTATTGAAAGCTTTACACAATCCTGTGATTTATAATTCATTGTATAGAGTATGTAATTCGTTTAGGGGATGAAATGTATTCTGTACAAGTAATGTGTTTCTGTAAGTCATACCTGTACATTAGTCTCTAGTGTAGTCCCTCATGTAGTCTTTCCTATCAATATCCCTGGCAAATGTGGTAAAAGACTGGGTGCTAGTGGACATTATAAACAATAAATCCAGGGCCGAGGTTGGGTGGGCTTCCAGAATGAACAGAATGGCCCTTTTTTTATTGCAGCATGGTTTTTTTCAACCTCAGCAGAGATTTGGGGAAATGGGGTTCTGTTGATAGTGCTGGCTCACATTTGTATATGCTGAGTTAAGTCTGAAATGAAATGATCTCCCTTGCTTTCGCATTACACAATCTGCATTTTCCAAGCTTCTGACAGCTTCACCTGAGTGAATGTTTAGACCCTCTTTTAGCCCTGGAATTTATGTGGGCCAGATGGATTCTCAAAGACGCTGAGGGTGAAACACCTCTATCAGTGCTTTACGGTCTTGAAATATGTCGGGCAAACCCCAGGTCACTGATTTGATTAAAGACGCTTGGGGTGGAGGGAGCTATTCACGGGTGCGCGTCCACAGTTCCTGTCTTGTGTTGCTACTCTTCTCTCTTTATGTGCCAGTGAGCACGATCAGTATGAAAGCAGGACGGGGAGGGGGGGCAGCACACTCATCTGAGAGAGACACGCCATGTTCTCCATGTCCTTTGTCGTAACGTTTGAGACATGTGCCTCTGCACTTTTCAATTCAAAAAGCCAGGGCCGGCAATGAAACTATGAGAGAGTGCCTTATTAGTTTGGGTTTACGTGCACAGCTCAGCTTTTGGCATGATTTGATCATAACGTGTCTGGAGGGCAAATCGGAGGAATCGATCTGCCGGAAGGACCTTAACCACAGGCCGAAAAGGCCTCGCTGTCAGATGAGTGTTCTTGCACTTTGGAATAACTGATCTGCCATGCAGGTGTGTGCATTGATTGTAGCCCTGGGCAGCAGTGCTGTGTTTCAGTCTCAATCCACACTGAAAAATGCAGTTTTTATATATCAAGCTAAGAGCAGCTGTGCAAGATAATACAAACTATTGCGAGATATGAGGTCACATTAGAGATAGCATACACAGGGCTTACAATGCACTAGAAACATGAAACTTGTGCTGCCATAACTGTTAGGTTTTAGACTCTGTTCAGTCCGACTGACACAGAGTACCTTCAGGGTTCACACCAAATTAGCTCAGCCCTCAGTATGCCTCATTACAGCATCCTGGAGAACAAATTCACAACACACAGGTGTCAGGAAGATGCTCTAAAGTTTATTAACAATCTAGAAGTTTAAATAGAAGAAAGAGATGATATGGAAGAAGAGAGTTTTAAGGATGGGGTGTGAAACGCCAAGAAGTGGCCTCCTCTAAGAAGGTGTTTGGATTACGCTCGGATCCGAGTCAGACCGAGCGTCAGATAGGAAGGGTGTTGTGTATATGCTGAAGGACAGTCTAAAATAATCAGATAATAATAATAATAATAATAATAATAATAATAATAATAATACATGCCAGTAGGACTGGGGTCAGCCTGACCGGCAACTAGTTTACCTAGAGAGAGACATTTAATTCAGAATGTAACATGGATCATGAATCATTGAATTCCCTTACAATAACCAGCCCAACTCATAATGAAATTCGTTCTTCTCATCTTCCATTACATCTGTATACAACATTGCTGTTATTATTGTTTGGATTTTGTTCTTAGCTAAAATGTGCTAAGGAGAAGACTGGATCATTCATTCTAAAGGTGGAACTAATTTGACAGAACATTTTGATATACATCAGATATCTATTTTTTATATGTATACAACAAATATGGTAATTATATGTTTCATTTGCTGAAAAACAAATCCAGCTACATCAGATAAGTATGATGGGAGGAAAGAAAAACAATTTACAACTTATCAACTAAATATATACAAAATATAATATCTTGGAGTAATTTACCATGCAACATACTGAATAAGCACAAAGGCATTTAAAGCAATGTAATCTATACCATATTTTCTTGTTGAACCAAATAAATAGCTAATTAAACATGACCAATGACATAATTGAAAGGCTGAGCTTTTTGTTGTGCTTTTTATTGTGCTTTTGTCTTGAACAAATCAAAATACATTTAACTAACAAACAGGGATACAAAGCACTGAAGTTAGACAACGATCACATTAACACATAATGATAGCAATATTTGATTTACATATTCATTTCCTGGAATTACCAGTTCATGGTGGCACTTCAGGAGTGTAAACCTAGCTTAGCTGTCTCCTCTTACCTTTCAACCATGTTCCTTTTCGAACTTCCCTTTGCCTCTCTCTGCAGAGTGCTTATTCTAGCCTGCTATTGCACTCTTTAGAAATGAGCTGCCCACTACAATTATGGCTTTGAGAACACCCTTCGTAGGCACCCTCAAATATTCAGAGGTGGCTTTAAGAACTACCTCTGTTAGTCAGGAAGGTAGAAGTGTAGGATGTTAAATTGGAAAGTGGAAGAGAAATATTAGCAAGAAGCCACTTAATGGCCTGAGTAGCTGTCATAGTATGGTTGTGAGCAAATTAATATTCCATACTCGTTTTGTGGGATATGGATCTTCGTGTTAAAGTTCTTTGTCGATGTAACCACAGACTCTAAATGAAATATGTACTTATCATATATCCTTGGTTGAAAGTGTTTTCCTTTCTTATACAATACAACATCTGATCCTTTTATTGTCAGGCTGTGTAAATAATACATTTCTCTGAGGAAAGTAAAGATTAAACTCTATTGATTGTGTTGGCTTTCATGAGCGGATTACAGGAGAGTTTGTAGCACATACAAGCTGTTGTTTAGATGACTTATCAAATGTTATTTAAAGGCACACATACACACTTTTGCTATCTCTTTCTCTCTCTCTCTCTCTCTCTCTCACACACACACACACACACACACACATACACACAAAAATCTAAATTAGCTCACCACTCCCTGCATACAGTTTTTATGGCAGACATACAGTAGCTTGGGAATTTCCTAATGACTCCATTTCAGTGTCTCCTTCACCCAGACCACTGTGACACTGACCCAGAAGTACTAATTCATCTCTGAGCACGTCTTAGGAACCCAATTCTATTTTTGCAGTGACCTCAATCTTGAGGTAATGGTGCATCTATCAATACAGGGGAAGAGGTCCCAGTACAAATTCAGGAGGTAAGAAAAGGCAACAACACATTACATTTGATCTGACTGATCTTTTTTTTACAACCATTTTTGATAACCTGATAATAGTGAAGTAAACATAAACAATAATGACAAAGTAAGTAATTATAGAGTAGCACTTTAGAAAATGTCCCCTATAATTTTACCAAAACAAAACCTTTCAGATGGGTTACTAGAATGGGTTACAGAGTTTCATTCATGCAGATGCATCCACACCACAGAACATTACATATCCAAATACAGATCAGCACATTTGTGGAAGCATACCCCTTTCTAATGTTATATTTTATTTTTCTTTTGTCTTTAAATATAAACATGTATTCAAGATTTTGGCATGATTTGATTCATATCTGGCTCCTAATACTTGAGAATGCTGTTATGACAACAGAATCTGTGTTAATAGTAATAGCATAGGTCCATTCTAAGAGCTCAAATGAAAAACTTGCCATCTTCAGATAGTGGGCTCTCTTTCAAAACCAGAAAGAAGCTTGTGGCCAATCTTTGAAGGACTGTTCAAAAATCAAATCAAGAAGTGCAAAATAAAGGAAGAAAAAAAATTCTTCATTTCCGCTCAGTCCAATTTGACAGATTAAAATCTCATTAATTTCCTGGAACCTGCACTTTTGGAGAATGTCTACTTAACTGGCAATGACAATGTCGTCACAAGGGGATAGTTGAATGATAAAGGCTGGTTTCTTTTTAGGAAGATATGGGACACAGATGGGCTTTAAGCTTGATGAAGTAATAAGAGCATCTTCAAATGGGAAAGTGATGTGTTGTCATCCCTGCTGAAGCTATACGTGATGTGTTGTCATCTCTGCTGAAGCTATAAGTGATGTGTTGTCATCCTTGATGAAGTAATAAGATGAAGCTATAAACTGATGTGGATGGCGCTGCCACCTATAAAAGAACACCAATGGCAACTGACTTTACAACACATTCAGTAATTTATGTACTAGCTCTGAACATATGCATGTAGTAAGTTTGTTCATATGTAAATTTTTTCTTCTTTGGGTTATTAATTTGGATGAGGCAGGATATTACTTGGTAAGTGATGGCTGTTCAGTGTCATATGTTTACCTCTACTTATTTATCTCATGAAGGACTTGATCATTAACTGATGATCAACACACTTGGGGTGTGTTGATCACTAGCTTATGATCTTGGGGTGTGTTGATCACTAGCTGATGATCTTGGGGTGTGTTGATCACTAGCTTATGATCTTGGGGTGTGTTGATCACTATCTTATGATCTTGGGGTGTGTTGATCACTATCTTATGATCTTGGGGTGTGTTGATCACTAGCTTATGATCTTGGGGTGTGTTGATCACTAGCTTATGATCTTGGGGTGTGTTGCAGCACTGAAAACAACTTAATTTTGTCTGCTGTAGCCTTCTGGGACCGGATTCAGACAGCCCTGGTTAATTGAATGTCTGGGATTACATTTATTAGGTCTTGTTCAACATGATTTCCTGTGATAAATTATCACAGAGAATCTTAATGTCACTTTGCATGACTCCACTATAATCAAATATTATTGGCTATATAAAAAATTGCACATAATTGGCCATAGGAAAAAGCTTGTTTTAAAAAATTGTGTTTTCAGACATTTTAACTGACCACTAAGCCCACATTCAGATATTTGAGTAAACAGATTACATTAGTTTTATGTGTAGTTTTGTACATGCTTTTGGAATGCATTTCCTAAAGTGGCTGTTCTGATATAAAACTATTTGGTCAAGATTACATGCTGGTTACACCACACCAGGTAAAATATGATAAATATTGGATATGTAAAAAGACAATCTGATTGAATTGCCAACAAAGCCCAACATATCCGTTAGCTATCTGGATGAAAAGCAAGAAAAACAGCACTCCAGCTTGGCAGGACAGTTCAAATCCACATAATTCCACAGGGCGCTCTGCAGTAGTGTAATTTCCAGAAAATCTATGGCATTGCAAGAAGACAGCATGGAGGCAGAAATGGAGGAGGGCATCCAGCCCTTGATTCCAATTCTTTTTTCTGGTTCACTTCTCCTCACCCACTTGAACTTTGTATGTACTTCATACATACATAACACTTGCTAAAGGAATTGTGGAAGCATGGTATGTTTTAAAAAATGGAACATTCCAAAGAGTTTCTAGGCAGGAGAACTGCCACTCTGTCTTCTGTTTTTTGTCAGATGCTAGAAGTGCCTGTGAGAGTCCAAAATGAATGGGAGTAAAAGGAAGCAAAAAAAAAAAAATTAAAAAAGTGTTTTTCATGACTTGGCTAGGATTGTCATTTAATTTTGGAAAGCAGAAGTATGCATTACTCTAAAAATAGCAAAAAAAAAATATTTTATTTTAATAATAATAATAATAAAAAATATATATTTGTTTTTTCTCCAGAAGTTGAGCTTTGCACAATATAACACTAGCATTTCTGCTACACTAATATCAGTTCACTAACAAATCAGCAATCAGTTGAAGAAATGCTGGGGACTTACAGCCCAGATCAGCTTTGCTGTAGAAAACAGGATATAAACAAGTACATTATTTATTATTATTTACTGTCCGAAGTCTACTGTTCTGTAAACTCATTCCCTTGGGTGAAACTAAAGGTTTGAGGGTCCTCTGGTATACTTCCTCACCTCTTTGCAGAATCAGAATGCCTTTATAGATGTCGGCAGGGATTCTCTCAAGGCCAAGTGAGGAAGGGAATGATGAGAGTGGCTTTCTTTTCCAGAACTGGAACTGGCGGCTGAAAATAATAATTTCTTCACTAATCTTATCCACTCCGCTGATTCAATGCAACTACCACATCCATCCTAATGACACCTCTGGGAATTTTGTTAATCTATAGGCCAACCAAAAGCCTACTGTTGGCTGAACATCCTTCCTTATCTTCTACATTCCATAGAAGGTAAGGGGATGTTAAACATACTGTCACCTTGTAGTGCATGTGGACCAAGTTTAAAACCTTTGTGCATTTTCACTTTTCCTCACAGAACCCTCAAGCCAAGGTCTACTCGTCCAATCCTGAGACTTCAGTAATTCACAGGCTGCCAGCAAGAGCCCAAACAAGACTGCTAACATAAAGAAAGGCAAGCTATTAATGCCAGGAAGGGCAAGATCATGCTAACTGCATGTGACTCACTCATACACTATATAAGCTGCTTTTGCATATTCATCTCTGTGCATGCTCACACAGTGGACTGTTAAGAGATTATTTAATGCATTATTTAACTCTGTGGTATCTCAGCACTGTGAGGTTGGGCTGTAGCTGAGACATGACCAGCCTATGCCTTCTCCAGGTCCTGCATTGCTTGTTGTGTTGTGACCCACTTCTTTGCCTCCTCTGATGAGCCTTTGTGGCTTTTGACTGTTAATTCTTCAACAATGGCATAGACCTGTAAGTACAACTGGACTCGAGAGTACAGATTCAACAGCCAGGGAGGAGAAGGGGTGGGAAAGCAGCTCATGCAGTCTGGAACCAGTCAGCTACTAATTGTCTCCCTTGTGTCTTGTGTGTGTGTACTGCATTCCCATATGGGGGGGTACCAGAAACCCTTTTCTACAATAAAACAACTATATTATTCATATTCAGTACACGTACACACACATACACACACACACACACACACACATACTTGTGCAGGTATAGACATAAAAGTTATTAGATGATCAAATATTCAAATATCCCCAAATGACATTTATTATTAGCTTTAGAATTCCTACAACCCTTCAATTGCCCCTTTTCTCTTTAACAATTCTTATAACATATTAACTAAATGTATGCTCCACAGAAACTCTTTTAAACTCCCTAGAATTAAAGCTGAATACAATGAATGGGATTAGACCCTTGATGACTGTGAACAATATATAGGTTGATTGAGGAGCTCTCCAAAGCAACTTATTTGCAGTGGTCTGTGGTGCATTTTCTAGCTACCAGCTTTTACTAAGCTCTTTAAAATCCTGCCCGCAGGGATCAACGATAGCCTAAGGAAGCATCTCGCCAGGCCGTATCTTCATTCATTTATCCCAAAAACTGCACAGCACAATGACCATGGCATCCTCACTGTCCTTTTGTCCACTCCATGCCACAGATAAGGAGCAGGACTTCCTCAATACCATAAAGTCTTATTACTAAGCATCATTCAGCTAATGTAAATATATTAATAATCTCAGTGGATGGTAGGACAGGGTTTGTAGTAGTGGCCAAAATTTCAAATGTCTAGTGATGGTAAATAGTTTAACACAAAGGGCTGAATTCACCCTGAAGACTTGGTCCATTTTTAAATTTTGCTCTTGGACTTGCTGACAGCACAATTAAAAATGTTTTAATAGTTTTAATAGGATTTGGTTTAAAACTGAAATAATGTTCAATTCAGACTGCAGTTTCATGTGAACTATTACCTGGCTGTGCCTGTTGTAAAACAAAGATGGACAATAGCAGTGTAAGTTGCAGTTTGTGTAAAATAACCTCTTTGTGCGTGGGTGTGATGGTCTGTTTGTCTCTTATCTTTGGGCAGAAAAATAATTACATTTTCTGGAGTTGTTTCCATATAAAGCAATCAAAAATAGCCTCTTGATGCTTGTTTGCATCACAGACATTCCTTTATTTAAATTCTAGTCAACTGCTATGGTCTGACTTTTTTATGTGGAATAATAATGTAACTATATCTGGGCAATATTCTCTGTCAGTGCAAAACTACACGCTGTGCTGCACTAAAACAGTACGATGCCATATAATAAGCTATTTATATTCTCCAGTATTCTGACATTTGAAATAAGACAAATATCGCCAAAGTTTTCGATGGTTATTTTAAACATGATATCCAGCCTGGAAATGCAAAAAAAATGGCATCTTTTACTCACTTCCCAAACCTTGCTATGATTACAGTTCCAGTTCAGAAAACATAGATGCTTATGAATTATGTTCAGCTTCTTTCAGCCTTCCACACAGTGGTAACATACAAATCTTGATGGTCTTCACTTTGAAAAACATTTTGATTTGACATTTGAAGGGCAGCATCTTGTGGTAAACCCAAGGACTTCTTTCAAAGAAGATGAGTGGAGATGCCTGTCTGGCTCGTTTCTCTCTGTAGATCCAGCGACGGAGATGACGGGCTCACAGGCATTGGAAATGACAGACTCATGGGCACTGCCCCTTTACCTCTCCTTAGGTGCACTTATTAAGCTCAGGTTTAAAAGATCCAGCTCTGACTTCAAAAGGCGTCTTATGCAGTGTCAGCTGTTGGGGTTGCTTGCGAAAGACCACTGTGTGGGCCTCAGAAAAAAAGTCAAGATCATTTACATTTTAAGTGGCAACAACTTAAGGACCGATTTACCACCAAGGATCCTGTTCTGGTCTGGAATAGACATGTACATATGACTGAGTGATTTCTATGCTAGCAGTTAAATTATGTACATACGTTGCTCTTCACATCCACGCCCAGCCCCCTTCCCCCAAAAGCAATCAAGTGTTTTGTTCATATTACATGACTGAATGGCATATACTAATGTTTTTTTCCAAAACAAAAAGCACAAAACAAGGGTGACCATGTCCTTTTGAAAGGTGTAGGGCTTAGGACTACTTTTAATATAAGAGATCTTTAGAGACAAGGTCAGGAAAGCACTGTCACCATGCATAGAGATTCCATTATAGTTTCTTTCTTGTGGCAACTGTCACAAGAATGAGATGAAGTGAATGTGCTGACCTTACCTTATCCACAATGTCTGTAAAGAAGGACATTGTGTTCATGCAATACGATGCTACTGTTGGCAGTTTAGCGATTTGTCACTGTTGCTACTGTTACAATGTTATGATGTTTCTAAACTGTATTGTACCATTTAACACTCATTATGTAGACCACAAGGTTTATTATGTTTTATCAAGTGAACTTTACTTAAGGTCTGAGAGCATATAGCCATATTGAAGTTTTATCTTTGTGCACTGTGACCCCTTGTCTACAATCTTTCATTGCAAATGTAAATTGAGTATACTGTTTGTCAGAATATTAAAATCAGTATTTTTAATTTTTAATCTTTCCTTCAGAACACATGCCTACTCTTATATCATCCCTTCTATCTTCATTCCCATTGTAACTAAGTTAGCACTACTCATTCCCTAAAACCTGTATTCCACTAAGAAGACCCAGTAAATAATCTTCCTTTGTTTAAAGTGTCCATTCGGTCAAGACCTGTCCAATAAGTAAAAGTATGTGGAGTCTGCTCCACATACCACATAAGTCTTACAGATGGCCTCACAAGAGGTAAAACCTTAGCCAAGCTAAGTCACACCCCATGCTAGTCTTGTAGATTATCTTGTAGATTACTGTATAGTACATGGAGATAGCTAGTTGAACCCACAGTTCAGCACTATCAAAGGAAAGCTAGCTTGCCTAGTGATCAGCTGACTATCAAGTAGCTGGATCAATGGCCACTTCTTTTCCAGAGATGTACCAATTATTGAAGGTTGGTAAACCTGTGCCATCCAGTAGCTGTATCCTTGCCATTGCTATAGATTTATACATCATCTTATTTGAGTTGGAAGACTGCACCATGCTGGGAATATGGAATTCATTTTATCCATTTGTATTATATCAGCACCATACAACAACAAAAATGCTAATTCAGGACTATGATAATAAGTTACTCTATATTGGCCCAGAATGAGTATATGCCAAAATGAGGAGAAATGTCTTTTACGAAGACATATGACAATGCTTGCCCAGAATGTCATAGGTGGAAACTACAGAAGTCATCTCCAAAATGGCAGATCTTCATTCCAAGTTAAAGTAGCTCTGAGAAGAAGTAGGGCATCATTTTTAAATGTCTCACCACCAGATCTGTCCATCTGGATCCTGACACTGACTTTCAGCCTCGAGAAGATCTGTTGCTCACAGGGGAAAGCCCTTTGAGTTAACACTTGATCAAGACATGAATTTTCATGTAGGAGAAATGGAGCTGAGGGAAGCTTTTGCAAACCTTTTCCCTGAACTTCAGCAACACCTCACCAAACAGAAAATTACATTCCACTTCCACCAGGTACACCACACTTCGGTGGGGTCTGGGATTTAGCGATTCACTCAGTCAAGAATGCTCTCCATATGAAGTTGTAACTCGATGTCAACTGGTTCTGGAAGTGGTGTCAAGTTTAAAGTTTCAAGGTATTTTTTCCTATATGGACATATGGGAAACCTGTTAATGCATTACATGTTTCAAGGTTTTAAGCTCATTTAAAATACTGGGGGTTTTTTGGACACCTGGAGATGGTTGATCTTGGAACAAAATATTTCTTAGCAAGTTCAGTAACCCTAACACTGCTCTCATATTTTGCTATTATATCCTTCTTCTACTGTGACATGAGATATCTTCCTCTTCTACTGTAATGCAAGATATCTTCCTCTTCTGCTCAGCACTATCACTGTACACCTTCTTCAGAGTGAAGAATGCACGCAAGCATGTATATCCAAGTTAAATTCAGCCCTAGCCCTGCTGACCTTTTTAACTGAAAGTTACACTGAAAAGAAGCTCAGGAGTCTGGTAGAAGCAAATGCAAAAAAACAACAACAAAAAACAGCTTTTATACAGTTTTTATACAGCTTTTTGGGTGTAGTTGCCTGCTCAACCTGTTAACAATGTGTATGCATTCAAAGTATTCAAAGTATTTATTTCAAATCACTCAGTTCAAAGTAAAAACAATCAGAAAATGAAACTGATTTTGTGAAAAGCAAAAAAAAAGAACATTTAGGTAAAAGACAGACATTTTATGATGTCAAACCAAAACCTGAGGGACTTAAAGGCTGCAGTGACAAAAATGGAACCAGATTTTCTGATGTGCTAATAATATACCTTGGTATAGTTCTATACTGATACACACTCACTGTCTTAACCTCTTGACTTTCTTCTGATTGATATTGCAGTTATTTTCAGACAAGGAATTGCTCACACCAGATATTTCAGGCTGAACCAGAGAAGCAAACAAACAAGTGCCTTCCAAATGGCCTTCAGGTGTGAGATGGCATATGTCCAATGTATCTCTGTCAAAAAGGTCAATAAAGGTGGCAGAAAGAGAGAGTCAGCTGTTTTGATAGAACCATCTATGCTCAGAATGCAACCATGATACAAAATCAGTCAATGCATTATTGAAATACAACTGGTATCACAAGGAGAGATTGGTAATCTGAAGTTGTCCTCATCAGTTACTCACAGATGTAAGGTCTACTGTGATAATCAGGAGAGCAAGTTGTATCATCGGCAAACTGTATCCAGTTGTATCATCAGTAAACTGTATCCACTTGCATTTCTAGTAAGTGGCAATAAAGAGTAGTGAGAAGTGGGTGTTTCTAATTAGCGCACTCCTAGAAAAGTGCTCTACGTCTTCTTGATGGGGATGGAAGGCTCTGCATGTGTCTACTTTTCATTTCCTTGAGGGAACTGCAAATGCAGAGGTCTAAACAATCTGACTGACCGAGCCAAAACAGAAATGACATTAAAATAGCAATGATATAAAAAGGAATCTGTTAGCTTTGATAAACCCTCACCTCCATTACCAGAACATCATCAGTTCAAATCTCCATCAGGTACACCACAAAGTTATCAGAGGTTCAAATCTCCATCAGGTACACCACAAAGTTATGAGAGGTCCAAATCTCCATCAGGTACACCACAAAGTTATGAGAGGTTCAAATCTCCATCAGGTACACCACAAAGTTATGAGA
>JAOYMR010000009.1:11919577-11931909 GCA_025802075.1 Tenebrosternarchus preto | reverse complement strand
GTCCAAATCTCCATCAGGTACACCACAAAGTTATGAGAGGTTCAAATCTCCATCAGGTACACCACAAAGTTATGAGAGGTTCAAATCTCCATCAGGTACATCACAAAGTTATCAAAGGTTGACTTTTCCTGTCCAAATACACAGGTTTTTCCTCGGCACATTCCCAGCACATCTGAGCCAAATAATGAGCTCTGGCGTCTTGGTTAACAGTCTCAGTCATGGTGCTCAGGTCTAAGGTGAGGGTTATGGCAAATATTCCATATTGCAAATATGCCAATTCCTGAAATTTGACTGTACCACTAAAATCTGCCATTACAAATAAGTAGGCCTAAATCCCATTGTGTATTCATATTGGGATCAAATTAGTCTCTTTTGGAAAATGTTACACAGTATCAAGTAAAACCAACGCACAATACATATATCTTCCATGAAATAGCTATATCTGATGTCAAAAAGTTCCCCTACAAAGTGCATGTCTGGACTTCACAATGCCTTCTCTAAACTGGGGGGAAAGCCTGTACAAGAACTGAATAATGCCTCACTCTGAAACAAAAATTATGTTCAACACAAATGCTGCTGCCACTGTGAGACAGACCGTCTGCAACATAAAAAACAACAGGAATTGGGGGTGCATTCCTCCTGAGTGAAGAGAAAATGGATTTAAATCGGTGGGGGGGCTGTAGAAGGCTGTTCTGTGAGGGCAGAATACGAATAAAGACATATGGAAAGAGAGGAAATTCTAAAACAGGACCATGTATAATCCTTCACAAGATGCTTAACGTCACACCACAAGTACAATCAAACAAAAAGGTGGTGTAAATGGCATCTTTAAGGCACTATTTGATTAACCTAAATGGATCTGCAGGGCAACTTCTTAAAGCTCGGCAAAGCAATTAAGTTGCATGAAACTGCATGAAGCTTAGCATTTGACTAAAGGCGCATCATTCTGTTAGCAAATGCTGAACTAAGAGCTCAGATAGGCAACAGCCATAGAAATCCTTCAAATGCTCTGGCTTTATGGGCAACAATCACTTATTCACAAAATCACCATGACAACTCAGAGGCACACATTCTCCCTCACTCATCTCTCCCCCTTTTCAATTCAGCCCTCTCTACTAAATCTTCTCTGATGACAATGTAGTCATAAGAGTGATATCGGTGGGAATGAAGAGAAATGTGCTGGCCTCTGAGAAAAATATAAGTGACGAATAAAATAATTGTTACCCGTAGACCATCACGAGTAGGCTATTCTATTCATATGAAGTCTAACCTGTATGACTTTGTGAAAATGTATTATAGAGCTAGAATGTCTGCTAGTCTTATACTGCTGATGAACCACTCGTTGTTTGCGAATCAGTTTTAATTATATAGTGTAGTTACAAGGTGTGCATACACTTTGGCCTACATATAATCGGAAAACACGATCTCAGCTATTTCTAATTCCGAATAAAAACTAACAGTAAAGCCGTTGCAGGTTCTCTCGAAATTTTACATACTTATTTTTTTACATCTGTGCACTCCATGCAATGCGCAAAAACTGATTTGTCAAAGTACATAATTACTGCGAGTGTTAAAATTATACTAAAATGAAACGCTACAAGACATCCCGCAAAACAAATGCGAGCATATCAACGACCATCTTCTTAAAATGATTAAAGACTCGGTTTCAGTATCCGTCGAAACTGTGTCATCTTTCTTTTTATTCTTGCCCTTCTGCTGCTTCATATACAAGAGAACACACTTTAGCTACTCATTAAAATATCTAAAATATCTAATATAAAATATCAAGAGAACACGTTTTAGCTACTCATTAAAATATCTAATATCCAATCTCTACAGTACACTGAAGCAACATGCCTTTCACGTAACAAGTGTTGCCAGGTGTTATATGTAGCATCGTTACCTAAAATCCACAACTGTCTGTAAAGATATAGTTCAAGCACACATGGAAGCATTACAACGCATCACAGCGTCTCGGCTTTTAACTTTGAGAAACCAAATTCAGTTATCCGTCGTTAAATCACGTTTTCCACCGAAAAGCTCCCATAACTAAATGCAGCCCTTATCCACTGTATCCTAAAATTGTGCACACCGCGTTCAAACACAATAAAACCGGTATAATTGTGACTATATTTTACTGTCAGTTATCAATGAATTAACATTAATTGTTTTTATTTAAACAAATATTGTGCATAACTGTACTATATTAATGTTGGACAGATCGTCAAGCGCATAAAAATGACTCACCTGCTTTGGCGAACTATCATATCCTCCATTCCTGATATTTTCTTTTCAAAAAGCCTTGGTATGTTGCTCTACTAATTGTAATCCTACGCAGTTCAGTAAGGTTTTCCTCTACAACCTTTCATGCAATTCGTATGTTTTTTTCCAAATAAAAACATCCTTCATTTACCCTCCGATCATATTTTCATGTTTTCCTTCGTATTTCTGTCCCTGTACGTTCCTTCCGCGCTTCATGCTCTTGTCTTGCCCGTTAGTGAGGTCTCCATACGATCTTCACGAGTGCGCGCTGCGCGAACACAGTTGATTTTTTTCGGGAACGCCAACACAGGCACGAGTTACTAGGTAACCAAGGGCACATCCATCTCACGTTCACGGATGATACGGGTATGGGTTTGATCCCACATCCGAGAAAAACAGTTTAAACTTACAGACTTGAAGTTTCTTTGGATTAAAATACTAAAGTCATAATATGAGGAAACCAAAATGCTCTCTCTTCCCCTTCTTCCCTTCCTAAATTAAACTCCCAGATTTGGCTTAATTGCTTTGATTCTTAATGATCGCTTTGCAGCTTCTTTATTATTCCATGAAATTGAATTTAATAGAATATGACCTTTTCTGATTATTTTACCTGGAGTGACTCCACTGTGCAAAAATGATCAACATGCAGAAACATGCTTTTAAATCACAATACCAGAATGTCTTGAGACACAATCCTTTCTAATATGCAAGAAAGATGTGTAGTTTCATAAATGCATCTTTCCAGTAATATTCCATGCAGTGTTGAGCCCTATGCAAAAGAGATACTTGACTAATGCAGTACAACTGCGAAAGAGGCAGAACAAAAGATTGGTTGCTTTGTTTTGATTTACATATTTATTGTTTTGGATTCTGGTGGGAATTCACTAGAATACTAATTACTCAGTTGGCTCACATACAAGGGTAAATCTCGACCATTCCCCAACCCATGCGTTGTCTGATTGGCTGGGGCAAGCCCTGTGACCACTCCCAATGAAGTTGACTCTAGTGGCCTGGCAATACTGTGCAGAGAGTGGAGACTAAAGCCATTTGGATCTGAGTGGCGGCTATGCTCTTTGGTTGATGCAAAATGTAATTTAATCGTTGAATGAGAACGCCCTCGTGGGTCCTGCATGTAAACAGCTTCACCCAAGGGAAAGCAAGTCTGACAGTTTCTCAGTGTGTGAGCACTGGCCATCTTAGTGAGGATTTACAACCTTTATACTTCCCAAAAGAAAGACTCAAGCCTAATTGTACCCTCTTTTAAAAAATAGGTCCCCATTGCTTACTCCATAGTCAGGTATTTGTGAACAACTGTATTCCCTGTTTAGAAGGAGGGAGATGGAAGACTTATTGCTTTTTAAACTAAGGCAATAGCCTGGATGCCTTCCGTTTTAAGTTCTAGTGGGAAGCTGCAGCATTTTGACAGCTGTCTGCATACACTACTTTAAATTTAACTGGCATAGGTACCCCAAGGAAGAGACTCACATTCTCTTCATATTAACTTGAAAAGGTGTCCTATAGTTACCGCATGTTCTATTTGGGTTTTGTGTTTGACGGTTTGTCATATTTCCCACTGCACAGCTCTGAACAAGAGGGCTTCACTGAAGGCTATGAACAAGAGGGCTTCACTGAAGGCTATGCCCAGGGATTCCCCGACTCCCCCAGATCAAACGGGCATGAACGGAGCGCATCATTACTCTGCACATCTGAATGTAATGGCATTTCACACACCATCATCTTGGCACATCTTTCCTGGGGAGCAGCTCTTTTTCCGTACATAAACAGATTCACGGCTTTTCCCCACCCTTGAAAAGGGGATTTAGAACACGTGTTTCCCAAGCGTTTCGGACTCTTTTATTCCGCTATCTCTCTTTCTCTGAGTGTGCTTAATGACAGCTGGGGATTGGGCTCGACCCAGCCCCTTTACAGAGAGAGCTAATTAGCAGGTTTCCTCTCGTCAGCGGCGCCACCAGATGGATTCCCAGAGCGTGCGCCGCCAATGTCAGCGACTAGGGCTTCGCAGGTGGAGCCGGCAGAAGGAGCACACCACTGCCCAGGGGCCACTTCTGAATGTGCCGCTTCACCGGCTCCTCCAGAGTCCAGTTCCAGCTTCAGCTCTCCTTATATGTTCGAACCTAGGTGCCAGGCTGTTATTGTAATCGTTGGTAATTGCTCTGTGCTCATTAGGCTGTACACAGGCTGCTTTTCTGGATAAGAGTATGCGCATGCACTGACCGAGGTCCTTAATGAAGCTCGGTATCTTAATTTGTGTCTGGCTTCATCAGTGGTGCAGGTGTTGGTCACAAGGCAAATGAAAACAGTGGGTACACTGATTGAACGTGGCGTAGCCTTTAGCTTTGCTGTCACTGTGTGGCGAGCTTGAGTCTGTGTTTTCTGACTGAAAGACGTCTTGCCTGGGGAAAGCAATAATCACAGCAGCAGAAAGAAGATTGACATTCACCTCCACAAAGCCTGATGCGAAAGCTGTCCTGCTGAAGGTTACTATTGTATGTATAGGATGTGGCAGAGAGCAAAGCACAGCGCATTTGCTGCATTGCAACAGAAAACCATGAAGAACAGCAGCACAACCCTACAGCTGCATACGGAAGGGAGGGAGGCCCCTATGGTTTGTGCAGGGGATAAGTTAAGTGTTATGTGCTTGTGATTGTTATTGTCACTTCATCTGTTATAATAGATGACTGCTGAGTGTCATCTAGAGCCACATAACATTGAAACAAGCATGAATTAAACTGTGGCAGGTGCATAACTGCCAATACAAGTGCAAAAGGAACAAGGCGGAGAGGCATAGTTTTGCAAAATTGAGGTCTTTATTTCTTTCTGATGCTTGTGGTTCATGCTTATGGCTAGATATAAACACTTGATTTGTAAATCGCTGGTGAGAGTGGCAGTGATCTGTAAGGTGACTGGCCAGGAAGGCCAGTGCAATGCTTTTCATTGTGAAGATAAAAGTAAGGGTTAGATTCACTCCACTCAGCATAAAAATAAGTAAAGCGAAACTTCCTTTTGCTGAACTGGGACTATTCCAGGAGGCTTAATAACCCCAGAAGCTTCAGAGACTCTGGCTAAATATGAGATATGGTTCAGTGAGTTATAAAACCTAAGAAAAGAAAGTGCTTGGTTTGGAGAGAAGTTTCTTTACAATTACAAGACATATTAAACCATACAGCCATGACAACACTTATTAATACCAGTACCATGAGTCATTCCATATATATGTGTGTGTATAAAGGGACAGTGCATCTTGAGAAGAAGTCCATTGTTATGTAGGGCAAATAGACTGTACATGGTGAGCATCGGAGTACTGGATTTTAAGTAGTTGGTGAAGAGAGAGGGCAGCAATGGGAGGAAAATATCAAAAGAGGAGACCGAATCAATTATTTACTACATGGTGTTGAAAGAGAATTTCAAGAGTAAGAAAGTAACAAACAAAAGGTGAGACCAAGCCAGACAGGAAATCAAATGTAGGAGGCATTGCAAATGCATCACTTCAGCATATCAAAGTACAGGCATGGAAAAAAGGGAAGAACATTTATGCGCAGCTCATCACAGCCTCAGCCACACCACAGGCTCACTGTAATTAAGGCAAGCATTGTTCAGGAGCTACACTATACCCACGCAGGTGACCTCGTCTTGACCTGGGTGAGTCAACACTGAGATTCACGATGAGGCAAGATGAAATCCGTCCTGGCCTGCCGCTCCATCCGAGCGTGCGCTTGATTAGCGTCCGCGCACACCCGTTTATCGCCGTCAAGCGCCGACTCCTCGGCTCCCGCCGTGGAGAGGGGATGATCGGCCGGGCTCGTGGCTTAATTTCCCTCCGACTCCACGGCAACAGAAGCTCTGGCTTCTCCCACCTGCGACGCCTCCATCTGCTCCCTTTGTCACAGTAGAGGGGGAGAGGCGGGCAGCTCTAATACAGTGCTGGCAAACACGCTGCCAGGATCTGGGTGCTCGCCTGTAGGGTCTGAGTGCACTTTTACTGTGCGGACAGGTTGTAAGGAAAGCACCTCAGAATCTGGGTTGTGGCAGACTGCATGCCGATTCATTGCAAACTATGATCCTATTGTGGCTGTGACATTTCTTATTCAGCTCAAAATATATGATTACAACCCCTTGCATCTAAGTCCCCTATTGTACCTTTAAACAGATCAAATCCATTGCTGTTTCCTGAGCAAAATGATATATCCTGGTGCACTTACAATGACATGCAGCTACTGTAGAATGGTTAACACACAAAAAAATATGTACCTAATTTCTGTGAAATGCAATGTCCACATTAGATAGAAAGGACAAGGACATGCTCTCCTTTCTTTCTTGTTGTCTGGGGAATGTTCCCTACTACACAAATGTGGCGCAGTGCTTTGCATTCACACACACAACCACTGACATATTGCTGTAGGTTTGGCTTGTTTATGCCTGCATTAGCAGAGAGAATCCTTCTATTTGCAGTGTGCTTACAGTGTTTGAGCTTGAGTCGTGCCGTACAATGGCTGTTCAGCTGTCTCCTGCTCTGCACTTCATCCCTATTCTCACCTACTTCAAACACCTCTGCCAGTGTTTTTTACCTTCACTTTCAGCATGAGCAGTTGTATATGAAAAAGAGTTGTAATAAAAAAATGCTGTTGGGATGAAGAGGTAATCTCACACTTAAAGAATAAAAAACATTTCAGGATATTGGGCCAGAGAGCATGTGTGATCCTCATACAACTGCATCTTTTTTTTTTTTTTTTTTACAAATGCAAGCCACTCAAGGGCCCTAATCTCTCTGTTTAATCTAAAATCTTTTCATGCCCAAAATGTCTTTGGAGAACTTTCTGAGCAATGACTAGTCTGACCATAAGAGATATGCCATGTGAGTGACAGCAACAGTGAAAAAGTGGGCAGTGCATATTTTTCTTCATCATCTGATAAATAATGCACAGGAATCACATGAATAATTTTTTTCTCCCCTAATGGATATTGCATACTCAGAAAGGACTTCCAAGCCTCGGTTTTTAAAAATTCACTGTGTGAAATGACGCATCACTGTGTGACAAAGTGATTTTAAGAGGCGAAAGGAGAGATGTGTAAATGTCTGTGAGAGACTGCACTGCTTGGTCCACTGTGGAGGCTCCTGTCTGACTAAGAACGACGTCAGTACATGTAGGCATGGCACACCTCCCAACCCACAGACCTGTCAAGATCCTGACCCCTTCCGGTGGGATCGCGGCGGGATCACGGCGGGCCGGCGTCTTCCAGGACTCCACTAGAATGGAATATTGCAGGACGCATCCTGAATGCTGGGTTGACTAAAGATCAGGTCTATAACCCAGACAGTGATGGATTTTTTAATAACAGTCCTGTCTTGCGGCATTTGCCACCCTAAATTCTCTCTGCCCTGGCCATCTTGCCCCTGTATTATTAAAACGAAACCACATCATCTCACATAGAAAAGTGCAAGTAGAATATAATATAATGTTCCTGCACTGGAAAAGTCAACACTGCAGCTGATTATTGCCTGAGCACATGATGTATAAACAGCTCTGAATGTATTTAAGGACGCTTCAAATTATTGTGCTTGCGTGAATTATGTAAAGGAGCACTTTCAAGCTTTATATTGTGATGTCTTAAAAGTAATAGGGAAACAATACTGGCACATCCCATTTACAAAAAAACAGACAAGGGACAAGATACGATGCTACAGCACAAAGTAAAGAAGTGCAAGCAGCCACTTGATGCGATCTGCCTCCACTGTTCTCCCATACAATATGCATGTCCTATCAAAGTTAAAAAAAAAAAAAAATCAGGCATGAAAGTTTAATGCATGCAGGGACGAAGAATGGGATGAAAGGCTAGGTGATTTGCTGCAGGCAGTGTGGAATTGTTTTAGGAGAGCAAACCCTGATGGAGGAACGGAGGGAGGAAAGGCAGCAGAAACAACAGCCAAGGGCTATAGGATTAAAGTCCCTGTATTAATGGAGGTGAAGCATTAGGATGTGCAAGTGTAAAGGAAAACATTCTCCAGTTAAAAAAAAAGCTATTCTTAATGTGGGATTTGACCTGATATTAGTCATAGTAAAAATCCAGTGTACCACAATCTGATTTTTTTTATCTGTTTTTACTCTTTGTTGTATTTGTATATTGTTTTTATAGTTTTATAGGGCAGAATCAGTTAATGAAGCAATGTCGTTTCTTCATTCTTACTAGAATAGCAGAAGGATTTTCTCTACATTTCATATTTCTTATTATGTTTTTATTTTTTTGAATGGCCATTTATTTTGTAAACTGTTTGATGCTTCTCTCAGAAATAAGAGCAGGGCAACCCTAACCCAGCTCAGAACAGAGACTTCGTTTTTAAAGAGACTTTGCACACACTACGAAACTTGTGAGTTACATACACTGTCACCTCAAAATAATCTCCACAACTATCTATGAGACTTGTGAGTTACATACACAGTCACCTCAAAATAATCTCCACAACAATCTAAGAGACTTGTGAGTTAGACACACAGTCACTTTAAAATAATCTCCACAACAATCTAAGACTCTTTATGGGGGCTGACAAAATCAATTCCGATCCAATAAAAAGAATTAAAACTTTTTGACTGTCAGCCGTGACAATTCCAGATCAGTTCAGCACAAAGTACATACAGTATTATTTCTGACATAGAAGTAATTGAGAATTAATATTCTCTCAGTTAAATTCATTATAGTGCCCCTTATGCATGCACCCACCTTCCTTGCTCTGCTGAGTTCAGCAAGCGCAATAATGACTGCTTAGACAAATAATTTTAGGTGTTAATATTTCTATTGGCTTTGACAGTAATGCATCCCAAATTGGGAACGGTACCTCACAGCAACACTGATGTAAAGTTCAGGTCCCACCCACATGAAACCTATTTTAAAATCTGCTTGTCCCCTGAATTACCTTCACAAACCCAGACAGTATCATGAAGTTAGTCCTTACTAGGGCTGGTGTTGCTAGGCAACTGAAGACACTCACTGTGGAAGACCTGAAATTATTCTTTGATTCTAGGAAATATTTTATTCAGGGCCTAATGAAAACATAAAAAAATAACACGTCTGAAATTAAAAATCATAAATTAAATATTTGATTAAGTTCCCTTTTTTCTAGTAATACAAAGAAAACTTTGTCACATTCACAGGTTGAATTGATTATTCTGTTTTGCAGAATTCCACAGGCATAGATACTGCATACATGAAAAACAAAAAGCATTTTAATTTAAATGTGGATACCAAGGTTTATACAGGACTGAAGAATGTGTAGTAATAACCTATTTATAATACAGAATGTGTAGTAATAACCTATTTATAACACACCCTGCACATTTACATGTCAATTTTGTAACCTGACTGGTAATAATCCTATGACTTTTAACTGAACCTTCTTTCCCAACATTTCTGTGGCTGTTACATGCTATTCAAATCACAGAGTACATAAATCATTTTTATTTATTTATTTTGTAGTTTTTGTAAACACTGTTCTCTATGTTCCATTTTTGAACATCTGTACAAACCATGGTTATAGATTGCATCTCTTGTACATAATTCATCACACATAATTCCTTTACAGAAACAAATCATGCCTGCTAGCGTCCAGGTGCACTGGTATCAAGTGATCTAAAGGTGCTCTCTTCATTAAACCCTGTTTGATAGGCCAATATGTGCAAAATTGTACTGGAAAGTTGCATGCAAGCTAAAGATTTAGCTAAGCTCATGAAAGGCTGCATAAAGCCATTCTCATAAAATAACTGAATGATGCGTTCTTCTTTTTTAATGTCGTTTTTACAGAATTACCGTGCAGCTATAAATAAGTCAACTGCGCCCTCTTGTGTCTAATTGAAGGTAATGGGAGAATAAGATTTGAATCCTTCTCACCTACAATCGAATGTCTACCCTTTCGCCATACTTTCCCTAGCGAAAATAAGAAAAAATAATAAGAGTAATAATAACTAAAAAATCTACTCATCTCATCAGAAGATGGCTAAAACTCTAGAGATCTTGCTAGATGTAGGAATAGTAGAAATGTATATTGCAATTGTAAAAACCGCTAGAAGTGGAGAACTAACTTAGTTTTATATCTCTTGCATCAATCACCACATAAAGAATGTTACTTGCTAAAGTCTTCAGTACTAAGATTTTGGTTTAGTTAATCATAATGAATGAATGTTCTCTGCTTTGGCTGAAGAACAGTTACGTCAGTTTAATTTCACCCAAGTTCAGAATTCCCTTTCACTGGAGACATTCACATGATTTCTCTCCTGACTTACAATAGTGCTGGGATACATTTATATTGCCACTACGAGTCCCAGTCTACATGGAGTTTAACATTAACTCTGCTTACCTCCTTATCCAATATGAGAGTGAACCAGTAATGCTCAATTTAGAGGTGGTGGATTGTGGCTTCTTACAGAGTGACAAAACTGGAGAAAACAATTCAAACTGAGTGTGAACAACATTTGTTCCAGTTCTAAAAGGAATGGTTGAATAGCTTACATACAGTCAAATAGCTTACATACAGTCAAAGCCGCTCCAGTATGGACAAGGCATAAAACTATAGGATAAATTTAAGTCTCTAAGTCTCAGAATTACATTTGTTTTTCTATACACAAGAAGAATTCATATAATATTCTAATGACTGTATAGTTTTTATTGTTCTTATTCAAATTACAGTTTCAAAGCAGTCGGTTGCAACACATTCATTTTTACATTTTTTTATCTAAATAGAAGCAAAAGCTCAAAAAAACTCAAACAGCTTGTGCTGAAATGCTGCCTTAAAAAAAGCAAAGTAAAAAAGAAAAGTTTAAGTCTCTATTACCTAAACTATATTAACTCTCAAAGGTTTAAGCCTCTATTACCTAAACTATATTAACTCTCAAAAGTTTAAGCCTCTATTACCTAAACTATATTAACTCTCAAAAGTTTAAGCCTCTATTACCTAAACTATAATAACTCTCAAAGGTTTAAGCCTCTATTACCTAAACTATATTAACTCTCATGACATTTCAGTCTACATGGCCTTCATCAAAAGGAAGAAAAGATGATCAAGTTTTGCTTTTTGACTTTCTTAATAATCACACAGGTAACAAACATGAACAGTTTACACAGGTAAAACACATTTTAAGCACACGATTAGAAACACAACACATAATTTGTGGAAGAAGGTAGAAGGTTGGCCCCCACAGCCACTCACACAGCTTGTTCAGGTTAATGTGCCACTGTGCCAGATCACTGCCTGGTCAATATGTTTTGTTTTTTTTTTGGTCTGATTTGCATCAGCGCCACTGGTGTGTCACAACTATAATTATAATCGTGAGACGCAGGATTATAACCCTGTGAGGGTTAGGTGGCTGCAGGTTTCTGAGCCATGCATTGCAGTTGCTCTCCACTGCAGAGCCTAATCCCTATTGGCTAGAATATCTGCCACAAACTGCAGTTAATACAGTATGCAGGTTATTGAGAGTGTATATTATACTCTCATGCAAAATCAATTTTTATTTTCTTCAAATAAATGTTTTACATATTTGTATGAATCCTATGAGAGTTCAAGTGGGATGCAGCAGGTAAAACTGTCTGGCTTGACAACTCACTAATATCCAACATGAAAGTTTTCAAAAGTAATTTAAGATTAAGGTCTAAAAGGTGAATGTCAATTGTATACATAGATTATTAACACAGCTACATAAAACTCTGTAGTGATTACTTCATATTTATCATAGCATATTTTTAAACATTTCCTCATTGCCACAACATGCTTGGTGATTTAGTTTTATTTACCTGGGAGCTAGCATATTTATAGTTATAGATATTAAATAAAAATAGTAAATTATGTAAACAAAGCTACAAAAATCTCATAATTCATTTGTAAAAAAAAACACATTCAACAGTGAGAATCATTTCAACGATGAGAATCATATTTCAGAAATTCAAAAGACCTCTCAGAGATTCCACAGAATCAGTATTATTTACATCATAATAATAATAATAATAATAATAATAATAATAATAGAATTTAATTTATAAGCGCCTTTCAGGACACACAAGGACAC
>JAOYMR010000009.1:11894775-11919477 GCA_025802075.1 Tenebrosternarchus preto | reverse complement strand
GGGCAGCCAGTGGAGGGAGGCCAGGATAGGAGTTATGTGCTCCCTCTTGCGCGCTCCAGTCAACAATGTGGCAGCAGCGTTCAGTAATAACTGAAGCCGCTTGAGGGAGGACTGGCCAACTCCAATTCCATAGAATGGAAACCGTATTTACCTTGGCATTGTTGAGAGAGTTCAGTACCATGGTTCACCTCTCATAGTTGGCTAGCAATTAATTTTGACTTTGTGAGCCATTATGGTGTCTCGCATACAGTGAGCCAATCAGAGCAAAGCTCAGTAACTATTTATGAGCCCACCAATTAAAAAAGGTAAAAAAAAACTTGTTTCATTCTAGAGCCAAATCACAGGGTCATAAACAGGCATGTAAAACTGCCTGTAAGCATTTTTCACCCCAACAAAATTTATATATCTTCTATGTAGACAGAGAACAAATCAAACTTATGAATAAATTCTAGGGAAGGCACCTTTTAAGAGTATATCTAGTCAGGTCTTAAATAAAGAAAATATGTAAATCTCTCAAATCATCTTTGTTACAGAACTCCCAACAAAGATTGGGAGTTGGTGGGTTCAGTTTCTTTTTTTGTTTGTTTTCACATTCTTCTGCCTCACCCTCTCTTACACACACACAATTTTTGAGAGAGAGATAGGTGAGATTTTTTTTATGATGTTTTTCTTCATTTCTAATAAACAGTATGTTTCTAATGTACAGTACATAGGTAAATTAATATTCCTACATATGGCCTGTCTAGGCAAATGGCATAATTAACCTTAAAATTCTCAAGACCAAATTGTTCATAGATTATATATTATTGGAAGTCATATAGCACTTAATTATTCATGAGCTTTATATAAAACTGTCTACCTGTACTTCCAAGTAAAGCAAATTCACCTTCCGCTTAGCAGTCCAGGATTCAAAACTGGTCAGGCTGTAACACATATGAGACATTAGGGGTCAGGCAAGAGCTGTATATGTATATTTTGCTAAACAGATAATTCACTCTGTATTTTTATTTTTTAATTTTTTGGTGAATAATTATTTATTTTACAGTATAATATACATCACTTGTTGTGGATTATAATGAATCACTCAATACCACCCTCCTCCTCCCCTGACTGACACTTGGAAATATTAAACTAGAACTACTTATTGTAAAGAGCTACCCAGCCATCATTGTATTTAAATCATTCTTTTGAAATTGGATATTTGAGATTCACTCTTTTCTCCATTTTCTTTTCATTTTTCAAACTTTTCCACTTTTGTTCCACATAATTTTTTTCACATCAGTGTCACTACTATTTAATGTAATATTCATACTTGCATATACATAAACACAAAAAACAAAAACAATTATTTTATCTTCAAACTAATATTTTATCTTACAAGAGTACACTGTGTGTTATACTCATTAAAGATGTATTAGTTGTTTTTTTTGTTTGTTTTTTTTCTTCTTTTTTTATATTGGAACATTACTATCTAGTATTATCACTAGCCTAGTGGTCTGTTTATATTGACAAACAAATCCAGTTCTGAAGTAACTTATTACGGTAGTTCAGGAGTAATAAATGGCTAAATGTAAGATCAGATTTCACCCAAAAATACTGTCAAAAAAGAACTGTAATCACAAACAAAATCCTTAAGCTGAATTTTGTTTTGTGCTTTACATAACGGTGTACTGTTACCCATATGTTCATCAACATACATCAACAGTCTAAACTGTATGAATGCAAATGATATATTAATTATATATGAATATCCAGCCATTTTGTGCTTTGAGCTCAATTCGCTGGGAAATAAATGAAGCTATGTTGGCGGATGACCATTAACATGTCTCATCTCCATGGCAACTGATGGCTGAGGCACATAAATATGTGACAATTCTTCGCTCAAACAATCCTGAGCAATGGGGTGGTTTTGCACATTGTTGACAACCATGACATTGATGGATTGAAAATTCGAAGGCCTGACTACTGGTACAAAAGTTGGGGATGTATTTTCCTGCCCATTTTTTGTGTTGTGTCCACTGCATGTTGAGCAGCTGGATCTGCAAAGGGTGTCCAATTTATGTCTTAGAAGGGTCAGACAATGTGGTTGCAATTCTTTATTTGTGCACAGCAGCACGATTGGGCTAGAAAGTAGTGGCAAGTCCATCAGAAACTCTTTCACAGTCTCCTGGCAAACTGTGTGTTCTGCCATAAGAGAAAACACCCCACCTAAAAAAAATAATAAAATAAAACTTTAAGCATGTAGTACAACAAAGTCTCCAGTTCACTATGAGTTTACCTTTTTTTAACATTTAGTTTTGAGAACTAATATTTTTGTTCATAATTTATATCTTGATTTAGATTAATCGGGTGTATTATTCTAAACAAAGAAATCCTGAGCATAAGGACACCTTTAAAGCAAGACTGACGAGCACTCAGTACATATAGACAATACAACTCAAGACTGACGAGCACTCCGTACATACAGACAACTCAAGCTGATAGTGGTTGACCATGTGCACATAACATCTCAACCAAGAGGCAAAACAGTCACCAACCTGGAATATGTGCGGTGAGCGTTAACAGAGAAATCAGACTGAAAATCTTCACCAGCTCCTTGTTGACTCTCTGACTCCTATTCTTCTGCTTTGCACTCCTGAAGATGGTGAACAGAATGTGGGCATAGAAATAAAAGTTGAGAGGGATGAAGACCACTAACTTGAACAGCAGAAGGACCCTCATGGCTTGGTCGTTAATGTAGGAGAAGCAGGTCAGGCTGACATGGTCCAAGTGTTGCACGTGACCCTCTAAAGCCCACTGGCAGACCTCTTTGACCATCACCGGCACAAATGGAGACAGCAGCTGCAGGGACAGGAAAGTGGTGCTATCGACGAGCCGACCGCGGCTGCACACCACCATCAGGTACACGGAGAAGGAGATGAAGGAAACGTAATGGAACGAGGCCGAGCTGGTGACTTGCTTCACTTTGACCATTGCATCGCACAGCTGCGAGCCCAGCATCCATCTGCCGTGGGTCTTCCAGAGAATGGTCAGGGGCCAGAGGGCGATGCCAGCCAGGTTACAGACTGTGCTTCCCAAGACAAATGCGGCCACGTTCCTCTTGATTGGGCTCCGGTGGCTGCAGAGGCTGCACAGTAAGGAAGACAGGATGAAGACATTCAAGCCAAAACCTGGAACCAGCAGGATGATCTTTGAAGATGTGCACAGGTTCAAATAGGAATCGATACCACAACGAGTGTGCGAACTGTAATTCATGATTTATGATTCTGTGGGCCTCTGTTGTCAGATCAGCATGACAACGAGAGGGAACTTAGCAGACTGATGGCAGGGAAAAGGAAATCTGCTCTTCATTAGTTTGAGTCATGCAGCAGAATGGGACTTGCCCTCGTCATATTCATCATTCAAGCCCACTGACGCGTGTCCTCTCCTGCTGCTTTTTATTTTCCACTGTTCTCTAGACATTTGCCCAAAGGAGCCAATTACAAAGGTTTCAGGTTATAATCCCCTAATTCTGCTTATCTGTATTATGTGGATTAACTTACTTATATTACAAGAATGATCCTTTGGCTTCTGTATACTAAACTGATAAAATGCCCAATAGCCAGGATATGAATATTAATTTAGCCTGTCGCATATCAGTAACTGAGAATCTTCATCATATTTCTCAGCTTACATTTATCAATCATTTCATCAACAATTCCAATGAACTCGGATCATGGAAGAGTGCAACCACATGTTCATCTGGCAGTGATATATATGCATTATTGAGTATATTTGCTCTAGTAAGTGCCCCCTACCTCAATAAATAAATAAATAAATAAGCACCTAAGCCATTGGCTCATATTCTACATTTGTTATCAGGGAGCTTGTTGCTCCTTATCCGATTAATTAGCCCGTGAACCACACATCATTAACTGGGCTTCTTCATCTGGCTCTGTAACTGCAGAAATCACTCTAATGAGACTGCAAACCTATTTGTTTACTCAACTCACTGACTTTAGTCACATAAATGTGATGCAGACAGAGGTTAATCAAGCATCCAACAGCAGTGACATTACAAACAGCCAGTCCAACAGTTATACAACAAAATTGAGAGGCTCTTCAAGAGAGGTGAGTAAATGTTACTTTGGACTTTCTGATTGCTTAAAACGCCATATTACAGTTATTTGTTCTTGCTTTTGCTGTGAAGCGTTATGGTTGAAGTTCTTAGAAACTAATTCATATTCATTTATTTTATTTTTTATATATATATTGTTACCAATGCTTTTGTCTTAAAACCAGAAGATCACATGGGTTGGGGATGGAGGTGGGTGTCAACGGGTGGAGTCCCTGAGAGCTGCAAAAAGCGAGACAGCACTGCCGAGTGCGATATAAAAACTGTTTAATTTCGGTTTCGTTTTGTACCGTAACCAAACCCAACCAACCAATCAACACTTACCCAGCATACACTCACCCTAACAAGACACAGGTAAAACATATAACAACAATCACACACGCCACACCCACAACACACCCAGACGTACACATGCGTTTCACTAGACTGACATGACAACCAAGCACACGCCCACACACACACGTCCACACAGATACGAGACATGGGAGGCGGCCAGGGCGGCCACCGTGACAGTGGGCACTAATATAAGGTTCACTGAAGTATGAATAATGAGCCTTTCTTGGCGATGTCGTAATATCAATAATATAAAAAAATAAACCTTCAGATTTTATGTTCACATTGGCTGAATTAGTGGAGATACATTGTTAAATTAATTGATTTTTTTTCTTTTTTTTAATTTACACAATTACTTTAATAAATAATTTCACAATTCTACTTTAATAATTGGTCAGTAACATGTTTTCTAAGCATCTGTTCATTGATTTGTTGTTACATCTTGACCATTGACTTTTCTTTGTGAATCATTGGTTATGTAATGGCACTGAGTGCTCTGTGAGGTGTTGTGTTGATATGAAGTTTGGATTACCTATTAATCAACCATCCCCACTTAAATTATCTAGTTGAAAGCTTGTAAATATTGGTCATTTAAAAATTGTTTATTAGAGTTATATTCTTATATAATAAAAAAAAATTGAAATGATTCTTCCCTTCTGCGGCCCCTTCTTTGTTCTGGACTTGCCCACTCTCCTGCTGCAGTAGGAGCAGTAGCCTGTATGGATGTTTCACAGACTGGCACCTAGTTTCCTCTTCAACTTCTGTTGTGATTCATAAATTGCATCTTAAGTAATCATATTTTTATAATATGTTCACTTGCAGAAGGGCCTGGGAAAGACACTGACGGTACACAGACAGGGACAGACTCAGTCACAAGGACAAGTACTGACAAAGGCACGGGGACAGACGCAGACACAGAGTTACATTGACACGTATGAGCACTGTGATGGGGACTTGAGTCAGGGGACCTACTGATGGGATCCCTGCCCCCCACAGGGGCCGCTGACCCCACAGTCCCCAAGGCCACAGTGGGCAAAGCAGCTAGATTTGGCAGCTGGGGAACGGGCGCCAGCAGAGTGAGTGCAGCATGGATGTGCTCGCTGGCTGCCGAGGAGGCCTCACAGCATCCTGGCATGTCCAGTCCATCAAAGTGGCAGCATATACCGGTGGCTGTGGCAACTGCGGCTGACGAGGTGACTCCCGCCATAATGGCAAGTACTCCGCCAACTGCAGACTCCTCCACCCCTCAGAGTCCGGTATTTAATCTAAAAAGATTAAATATTAATGTAAGAAATCAAAAAAGGGCCACTCAAATACGGCATCACCAAAAACCATATGAGTAAAGTGGTAAGAATGAGACAAACTTTTTCAAATAATTTTTTTTTCTTTTAAGACAGTGCTACATAGAGAGTGACTATGCCATTTTGCTGCGCAGCTCAAAAAATCTGTTCAAAGACAAGCATTACATGGACAGCCCTTTCATCAAACTGCTCAAAGGTTCTTTCAGTCCAAAATGGAGTATGTAAATTTGGAGTGTCATGCACGGAGCCTACCTGGCTCCCTGGACATTTCCTGCTCCGTGGCAGTGACTTTGAAGCTGACAATGGTGTAGGCTTCACTGAAGGACCGTGCAGGGGGAATTGATTGAAAATCAGGGCTGGCAGCAGGCACCGCTTCATCTAAACAGGCCGTTGTCACAGCAGGTTGTCAGTCAGCCGGGTGGACCAATTGCTTGACAGATGACTTTTTTTTTTTTTTTTATAGCCGAGATGGGTTTCTGCTTTCCTGTCGGAACCATGGCACTTCTTCCTGAAAGAAATGACATTCCTTGAAGAAAAGAAGGCGAGAAGGAGCCTTGATCCTGAAATGTGTTCAGTGTTACTCTGTATTCTGCCTGACTTCCATAATCGCTATGAACTTCCCACTGTTAGGCTAGACAGAGGGAGATCAGGTGCTCAGTCAGAGCATCTTCCTTGTTTTAGGTAGACTTTTGCATATGCTGTGTGCATGCGTGCATATACTCGTGCTTAAATTTTGATTGGTCCATTTACTTTAGATTTATAAGCACCAGAATCCTCAGTAGAATCACAGGGTTTGTGGGACCTTTGTTTTCTCCTAGGGCTGCTTCACTTTAGTGAGTGAAAGGTAAAGTAAATCACATCAAATTACAGGACACCATTCCCCACACATATTATGGAAGACTACTGTTCACAATAAATAAATTTAACACCTTTGTCTACTTTTTATCAATTTACTAATATAAAGTCTCATTTTTAATAGGGTAAGTACATAAATCTAAAAAGACTTATGGTGGAAGGCATAACATCTAGTCTTAGGCCGGGCAGTCTAGTTTTTCAGCTCACTGTCTTCAGTTTTGCCGATCGTCTAGGCAGATGCCTATTTGTTATCCTTCTGGAGTGGACTGTTGGTTCCTTTCCATTGATCAGTATTATCTTAGCATGTCACTGAGTCATATACATCTCGAAGCAAATCAAATCAAGTTTATTTATGTAGCGCCTTTTACAACAGATGTTGTCTCAAAGCAGCTTTACAAGTGTCCGAGTCCAAGCCCCCAGTGATGAAGCCAAGGGCGACAGTGGCAAGGAACCAAGACTCAAGGGGGGAGCCCATCCTCTTCTGGTTGACACCAGTCACCACGACAACAAGATAAATGTATAAAAAACACGGTAGTAAATTCTAAACTATAATATAAAGTGTGGGGCTGTGCCACAGCGAGGGGGTGGGGGTGTCATACCAAAGACAGCCATTAGCTCGGTAAAAGTAAAGCAAAACAGTTAGTTCTGTATGTGACATAAAATATAGACATTTCAGAAGTGTGGCAGCAACTCTGGCAATTAACTATTACAGCCTAACTAAAAAGACAGAACCAGAAGATAACACAGACTTGGGGGCGTCCTGAGGCGTTGGCATCCCTCCACCCACCTTCAACAAACTTGAGTGAACGTGTGCATTGGTGGGATGACAGCACCAGCATCTCAGTATACCATATCTAAGGGGAAATATCAATTACCAAATGCTAAACTAAATAAGTAAGTTTTTAGCCTAGACTTAAAGATTGAGACTGTGTCAGAGTACCAGACATTTTCTGCAAGACTGTTCCTAGTTGGGGGGCTTTGTAAGAAAAGGCTCTTCCCCCTGCTGTTACTTTATTAATCGATGGAACCAGTAAGAAGCAGCACCCTGTATTCTTAGTAAACGTGGAGGCTCATAGTAAGAAATAAGTTCTTGCAGATAATCAGTAGTGAGCACATGTAGAACTTTATATGTTAATAGAAGGATTTTATAGTCTATGCGAAATTTGACTGGGAGCCAGTGCAGGGTTGATAGGACTGGGCTGATATGATTGAATTTCCTAGTTTCTAGTTAGAACTCTGGCTGCAGCATTTTGAACTAGTTGAAACTTACTTAAGTTCTTATTAGAGCATCCTAATAGTAATGAGTTACAGTAATCTAATCTAGATCTAATAAAGGCGTGTATAATTTTTTCTGCATCATGCTGGGATAGTGTATTGCTTAGCTTTCTAATATTGCTTAAGTGAATAAAAGCTATCCTACTAATACTATCTATATATTTATCGAATGATAAGTCAGAGTCGAATATGATTCCGAGATTTTTAGCTACCGAGCCAGGTACAATGGGGAAGTCAGTGAGATTTAGCATTAATTCAGTCATTTTCTGTCTTGCAGTCTTCAGGCCCAGGAGGAGGACCTCCGTTTTATCAAGGTGGAAGACATTTTGTAACATCCAGTCGTTCACATCTCTTACGCAGGCTTCAATTTTCTCTAGCCTGGGTCTGTCATCAGGTTTGGCTGATATGTATAACTGGGTATCGTCTGCATAGCAGTGAAAGTTTACACCATGCTTGCGTATAACTGCACCCAGTGGTAGCATATATAACATGAATAATAATCCTAAAATGGATCCTTGTGAGATTCCATATTTCACTTTTGTGTTTGGAGGAAACATTGTTTAGCTCTACAAACTGATAGCGTTCAGTAAGGTAAGACTTAAAACAAGATAGGGCTGAAAAATACCTGATATTTCATTTGGATTTAACATATCATCTCGGACCTCAACCACAAAAAATGTCACACCTAAATGCTATTCAGTTCAGATTTTGGCAAAAGTGTGAAAGCGCCCTAAAGAAAAACATCTTCAGTTCTTTTCTGAGGAAAGTGAAGGGTAGAAACCTCACATGTTGTCTGTCCTGGTCCTACAGGCAGCAAATATGTGACCCATCACCAGACCAAAGAGCCAACTCTCTGGTACAGCAGCCAGAGCACCGTTTTACCTTCCTGAGTGTCTCCATCACACCAGCCTTTCCTTCAGGTGGTAATGATCTCCATCACTGGCACACATTTCAAAGAGTAGGAATAAGTCATTTTGTGCCTACTAGGCCAGACTTAAATACTAGTATTTAAGTATAGTGCAAGCATGTCTGGTAAACAAAGCCTTAATTTATAATACAGATTCTAGATCAAATTGGCCAGCTATTATCTAGATAGATTTCTTATGGTTGTAATTTTGTGTGCTGGAGTGTCATATTGCCATCTACTGTATGTCCTGATTTTAAGGGTTATTAAAGTAGCCACCCTAATGACATCTTATATGGACACTCATGAGATGGGCATGTGTAAGTTTTACAAGGAGAGAAAAGGCATCATTTGTCCACATGTAGGTAAGAACGTTTTGTGTATATGTTACGTTTTCTTTTTCATGAGACAAATAAATGATTCCCTCAAGGATAGCAAGGGTAGGTGAAGGAAAAAGTAAATGATCCCCACAAGGGAATCATTTATACAACTGGAAATTAAAACACTTTTAAATTATATACATCCTTGTAAATAGCAAAACATTTTAGGAAGTTGAGATACTTTGGGAGTTGTTTGGAGACTTTCCATATGCATTAAGTGCCATATAATTCTGCTTCAAAGCCCCTGAACTAAAAAGCAAAATATTCTCTCAAAAGGAAATATGTCAAGAGCCCACATAACTGGTGGAGGAGGTGTATGTGCCAGCTGGGTATCAACTGAACCAACTCCTTTCAATCAGGAGATTAGTATGCCACACCTAAGGACTAACTGGCCCGAAGGCAAACACATCATTAAACTGGATCTTGTCCTGTATTCTGATTTGGAACAAACCCAAGATAAGTCAACATGCCTGACTATATAGCAAGTGTTTCTTCCTCCAAGGGACATGAAGGACTGCTGAAAGAACATCGTAAGAAGTAAGACATCCCTCCAAATTCACAGCTTCTCGTTTGATCTGTCTGCCAAATGCAGCTTTTGTTTTGCATTAGGACATGAGTGAGAAGTCAGAGAAGCTCACCAAACAGCTGCCAGAGAAGAATGTTTTGTGAATTTCCAAACCTACTTATAAGACCAATATTCTGAATTTCATATGCACATTGAATCCTTCCTTCTAGTGTGTATAAGATGTAATTCAAATCTCTATTTAAAATGGTGAATAAAAACTTGGAATAAACTGGCCCATTTGCAAACATCTCAAAGTAAGAGTGGTGTTCTAAAATCATTTTTGGTCCTTTAAGCAAAGAGAACTTTTATGAGTACTGTAGTCTGTAGATGATCCTGACGATGAATAGTTTGTGACATGTATATTGATCTATGTTTATAGATATTTTTGGTGATTACCTGGTAAAAAAGTAAATGTTTATAAAAGACTGTTTTAAGAGTTTTAGTCCTGATTTCTTTTTTGTAATATTCAAAGTTTTGTTTACAAGTACTATTTTCTCATGTAATGGTCATGTGTTTATCATGGTTTAATAATCTTAACTCTAAATGTTTTTGTATTCAAGATAGGTTATTAGCAAATATTTATAAAGTCATCCTTATATGGACAAAATTGACATTTTCCTTTTCAAAATTCATAGTTTAATCTATATAGCTCATAGAAAAACTCAAATAAGTGCCGCATTTGTATTATATCTTTATTTTCAGTTCTGCATATGTGCTCTGAACTCCCCAAAGGTAGAGTTATGCGTAATTGAAATCTGGTATTACTCTCTTTTAATAAGCTTTATTGAAAATTTAGACTAGGGCTATTTAAAAAATTACTTGATAAATTTTATACTACTAAATGCTTTTCAGTATGATCATGGCCAACTTCAACGCATATTAGATTACATTAGGCCCATTGCAAAGCAGACTAATTAGTGGTTGTTTCCACTTCCTTTTATCTTCTGTGCCCATAGAGTGCAAGATTAATGTGCAGAGGGTTGCCTAGGAGTAATTACCAACATATAAAAATGGTAACAAATGGAGAAAGACTTATTAAAATTGACATATAAATACTTAAACAAAGTAAACAAACCCAAGACACAACTCACTAAACAAAGACATGCAGGATTTCTGGAACCATAGCAAATAAATACACAGTACAAAAAGCCTTGGCAGTGTCCATATAGAACTGGCAAGACTTTACCTTGAACAGCCAGAGAGCTGGGGATTAGACACTATATCTTAACTGAAGAAACATCTGTAGGCAATAAGCTGGTCAGTGTCAGTGATGAGAGAGAGTGCTGACGTGTTTTTTCTGTAGCTGACTGTGCCCAAAGTGTTAGGATTGGCGTGGGAGTTTAGGGCAGAGTGCAGAGCACAGACATGCTATTTACTTTGGATTCATTATACTACACTAATTCGTTCTCAGAGAGTATCGGCATCCCAAAGCTGTAGTACCAAGTAAAGATGACCTATTTCCTTTCCTTGTAGCTTTTCTTCACTTTTCTTTTTATTATAATTGCAGGTGCAAAAATCTTACATGCTTTTTCTTTACCAGGAGTCAGATATGGTGACGAGGAAGCCAAACAGATACTTTAATGTTTGTCAGTTTCAAAATCCAAAAGGACTGGTTTGCAACTTGGGCTCATGTTTGATGATGACTATGTAATAACATAAAAATAAATGAAATAGAGATCAACAAATCCATTCTGTGGTGTGCTTGTTGATCGTAATATTCAAGAATTATAGTGCTGTTTGGAGACCTTAGACTAAACCACCAAAGCTGGCTTTCCCAAAGCCAGAGCAGCACTGGTACCTTGTGTCACGGTGGCCACCCTGGCTGCCTCCCCTGTCCCGTGGGGGTGCTCTGTTGTAGTATAGTCTTTTGATGGTGTATGTCTGGGTGTGGCGTGGGTGTGGCGTGTGTAATTGGTCTCGTTGTTGTTATACATTTCACCTGTGTCTCGTTAGGGTGAGTGTATATAAGTTTGTATGAGTCTTTTTTGATGCTGGGTATGCGGTGTTGGTTCATTTATGCTTGTTGAAAAACAAACTAAAATTAAACGTTGTCCTTTTTATCCCGTGCTCGGCAGTCCTGCTTCGCTTATTTGCAGCTCTCCGGGAACTCCAACCCGTGACAACTTGAGACTTGACCTTGAGTCGTTTTAAATAATCCAGTCCAGTCGCTGTGTAGAGCGCAGCAACTCAAAGTCATTAGAACAATAATACGTTTTCCAACAGCACTCATCCAAAACCCGATCAGACTGGCTGGGCGCACATCTGGGTATATCATCAACCGCTCAATCACCTGAAGGCAGTTCTTTGGTTAGTATTAAAACAAGAATTCAGAGGACAGAGAGAGACTTAATGCCTTATTCCTCCCATCGCCCCACCCTCACTTCAAGCTTATTGTGTTAAAATGGAAAATCACTGTGGCGTGAAGATCACACCAAAGAGACAGAGGCTGAGCAGCAGGCCAAATGCAGCCCTGATTAAACCATCATCTCTGATTTGAAATGGATGGCACAAATGGTTACGGTTACCTTAGAGTGTGAGGGGGCTATATCTAACAGCTAATGGTAGCATGGGAGGGGGGGATAATAGGAAAACGATTGCTCTGGGCATGGTTCAATGTTGAACCACTATATAATTGTAGGCAAGAGATCAATAGTTAACTTGTCAATTTACTGCAGTGTGCATCCGCTGTTGGCAAAGAGATGTAAGCACCAACTTAATCTCACTGGCAGACTGTTTACAGGGTTCAGCTGCAGGTTAATTTTGTCAAATGCTTTACTTTACAACATAAGTCCACTTCATGCAGAAAAACAAACCGTATGTCTGTATAATTGAACAATTAGTAAAAATACTCAACACAGTGTTGGAAAGTCAAAGCAGTGCTACTTGTACATGTTTTCCTCTAACTGACATGTTTTAACTCAATATCAAACAGAAGTCTATACACAAAAATGTACATTTAAGAATGACAAGTGTTACAACAATGTAACATTATGAACACAGAACATGGCTAATATCAACATGATAAACATGATGAGCAAAGTGTAAGATAGGAACTAAAAGAGCATGGTAACACAGCTTTCTAGTACAAATAGAACTATTCTTAAAGGGCCTGTTCCACACTATAATGGCTTGTGCCATAAAAGATTGATGGCACCAGATGATCAATGATGAGTTAGAGTAAAGTGGACCAGACACAGGTATATGTAATATAGTAATGTAATATAGTAATGGATGAAAATCCAGGGAGTGTGAGAACTACAAACGTTCTGGGCACCTGCTACAAAATGCAGTGGCTATAAAATGTAGTTTCAAACAGCATGCAGATCACCAGTTTAATTCAAATTAAGGTCAAGTTTCTATACACACCCAAGTATGATTCTAAAGTGCATATTCTCATGTTGAGGTAATAAGTGTGTGCTCACAGAAATGTTTTCCCCAAGTGGATCTAGCATATAGCAGGCTTGAGGGCAAAATGCTGGAGACCTGTTTTATCTCTCAGGCACATTGGAGAAGGCCTCAGTCACTGCCCTGGGCCACAACTGGAATGGATACATATTATAACAGCGTGTTAAAGGGACTGCAAAAAACTGTTTCCACAGACATTCTGATGCGTTCTTATGACCTTAGAATAGAATAAACAGAATAAATGTCAGAATAATAAGAATAAATATACCATTATATAACTCTTATACCTAAGAGTATAAGATAACTATTATATCTAAATAAAAGGTTTTTGGATGTGACGGATATAAGATAATCTCTTTTTTATGAAGTTTTAGTAATTTTTTAACTCGAGTAAAATAGGTAAATTCCTCTGGCTTTTCTTGCTACATTGATGAACAACAACAAATACTTCAAGAGAAGTGATCTGTTTCTTAAACAAAACATTATGCAGGTTTCAACAGAGAACATTAGTTTTCTACAAATCACTTTAAAAAATTTTTTTTTAATTTTTAGTTCTTAAAGGATTTATTGTTACAGTATTTGGAAGGCACTCTTATCCACAATGATGTACATATGTACGTACACCACTGTGGATAAGTGTTCCAATACAGAATTAAAAATCAGAGACCTACACCACCCCCCAGTCCTGTAGCTGTCTTGGCTCATGAGGCCTGTTACGCAACATTAGGGATTTCACCTGAAGTTAACTATGGAGAAAAAAAAACATAATTTTAGCAAGAGTATAATAATATGAAATTTTGGCATATTATGTGGGCAATCCCTCAGACACAGTATTTTTGCCCAAATAGTAAAGCCCACAGGTATGACTAATGCACAAATCATCTCCTTCTTTGTTTTGATGCCTCATTTTAAAATGCCTCACAGGAATAAATGATTGTCCCCTTTTTTGCTGATCTTGCTGACCGAAGCTCTTTTGTTCTCCTGCATCTGTGCATGAAGTCAAGCTGAATTTCAATGAGGCCACTCTGAGCTTTGAAGGTTGTCCAGCTGACTCCAAATCAAATATTTAGTGATGCCTTTAAAGGCTAACCCCATCTTACCTTCAGTGACTCGGCTGCAATTTTTCCTTGATGCATGGTAGTAGGTTAGTCCATGGTTGGTGACTGAACTTAGAAGGTTTATATATATATATAAACTGAAATTTTAATTTACTTTTATTTCAAGCGCAATATCTTCATTAATTAGAAATAAAGAGACTTGTGGAAACCCAGTGTGTAAATGGATGGTCTGGCAAGCTGTTTTGGGGGATATAATTAATAATACCTCAAAGAACTTCCTTTACATACACATCCTCTCCTTGACAGAGTCTTTGTTGCAAGACTGAATGGAATTAATGAAGCTCTGTTTCTTAAGTTACAAAATAAAAATCAGTGGTATACTTCTGAGTCAACCACCACTTCACCCAAGGTTGATGCTTATGATGTAAATTGGTATTAAAACCAGTCATGGTCATCATCATCATCATCGTCATCATCAGTCAATGCAGCACCATTGCCTGCCTTTTCATATTGTGCCCCAACAGGATGTGTATTGTTCTGAGATGATGAATGGCTGCTGGAGTGAAGGAGACCACAGAAGTTTCATTTGGAAACAAATAAATGCCAGATGCTTAGTGTCTCTGAAAGAAGATTCATTATGGTAATTAGAACTCTGTTGTATCACTTTCACTGGCCAAACTCTCACTTTTTGTCATTTCTTGCCATTTAGAGGAAAACAAAGTCTTTATGGTGGGTACCCTGAGGATCTTTGTGTGGTTTCTATTTTTATCACCGGCCAACATCACCAGCTCAGTTAATCAGCTTCACCAGATTGCACACAGAGAAACAAATTGCATCATTTAAGCATGCAAATGATTGAGCAAAAGGGTGCCACACAAAACAGAACATTTATCAAATGCTGTTTACTCTGCTCACAAAAATCACTTCTTTGAGCCAACTGTTCACAAAACTTTATATGACAGACACATTTTATGTACTTAGTTTCATGTGCCTCAGTGGGCTATAAATGCCCAAACAGATATTCATTAGGGATCAAAACACTAGTCCTGGTCCTGGTGCTGGTCCTGGATGATCCATCTGAGCTGAAGGTATCAACCAGATGCAGGACAATGTCAGTAGAGGGCAGGATGGGGCACACTACAGACTAAGAACACAAACACGGCACCATCTGTGTGCTACAACTTTTTCAAACAAAAAGTTGAGTGAGTGACAATATATTCACCTAGTCTGCTAGACAAAACAAGCAAATGAATACTGGTCTTTTCATTTCAGTTTTGAATGGCATGTTTTAATGTTTTGGAAAGAAAGTGCTCCATCAGATGGACTAGTACCGTGGTTCCTTATCTTACGCCACGAGTATTCATTCTATTTTTTATCAGGTATGTTTGTTCATTAATCAGATAAATCCTCCACTCAGAAAAAATAACAGGTAACAGTAATTAGTGCTGCTTAGATGGTAGCAATCCATTAGACAGTGATCTAATTATCGTACGTTAGAGGTGTGCGAAGAGCTGTAAATGATGTAAACAAATTTATTTAAACTCAACAAATATTAGGGAAGGCATCAGGTTAGTTTATAGTGGTTGTTTGCTTAATACCTAGCAAGCTACCCTGGGATCACTGCAGTCATTTTGAGATGCATACTGCCATGTGTAAACAAATTCAGGCTTGTGGCAGGTTTTACAAAGTCATTGTCAGTGGCACACATTTATGTTTACTAAATATGATAATTACTGAGGTTTGTATCAATGTACTTATGTTTTCCTCTGCTAATGAGTTGCTTTCAACTCCTAATGCATCTCTCATGAAACATAAGTATAATAATTGTCACTCTTGTCTTCTGGATAATATTTATAATAACAGTTCTTTAGTTGATGTTACTATTCGAGGTTATTCAGAGTTCATCATAACTTACCTACCACAGGGGACCATTCACCCAGGCATTTCACTCACCTTCTGTCCTAAAGTGATGTGAAAATAAAAAGTGATTTAATTTGATTTCTTTCATGTCTATGTGTCTATTGTTTTACAGCTTCCTAAAATATCATGAGTAACCCCACTGGATGGCGCTGTTTTTACTTTAATGTCACATCTGAGTTCATTGTCCCTAAAATGAAAGCTATATTATACTCTCCTTATACATGAAGTTGACATCCTCAGGAAACTTACATGCAAAGCAATATTTGTCTGCTATCATTAGAATGAACCCTATACTTAAATAAAAATCAAGTGGGTGCATTTGACTGCAGTTAACTGCAGTTTAGAATAACAAAAGAGTCTTCACTTTAATGGATCCCACTGCTAGCAGACATCCATTATGAGGGCAGAACTGTGCAATGATTTTCCTTTAAAGGAACTGAGCTTTAGAATTTTAGTATATGTAAATCTACAGTATATGTAGATGCAGTGAACTTACCAGTCAGCAATGTTGCCTTAAACTATCATTCAGAGGAAAGCACAGTCTACACAATCACAATTCTGTGAATACTACATACCAATATAGAGTTGGGAGATGCGAAGGAAGGGCAGGAACAGCAGGAGACAGCAGTGAGAGTGTAGGATTGTGCTGAACAGATGCCAAAGAGCTGGCAGGCAATGCACTCCCGTGCCAACACTCATGTCCTTGATGGTGTGCCACACTGGAATGGCAATTTCGGGGTATGTGTGTAGCTCGGAGCCTGCTCACAGAGAGCTCGTCTACCAACACATTTCGCAGCGTCCTCTGGGACCCGGCGGCCAGCCTGTGATGAAGCACGGCTTTTCATACATGTATCTGTGTATGGGGAGCTGCTCTCAGGGATCCTGCAGCACTGACAGAACCAGCGCGCTAAACGGGATATGTCCATTAGGACATACTGCACACATGCAGAGAACAAATGCACTCGCACACACGTGTACAGCATTAAAAAAAATCTTACAAAAAGAGAGTGAAAAGGTCCATTTGGAGTGAGTGCTGTGGTGAAGCTTGTCTTCACATGGCTTCGGTCATGGTTGAGTGTTCTGGCGGAAAGCCGGCTGTCACTGGGTGGGCTGGCAGAGCAGAAGAAAAGTACCTGAGCAAGACATGAGCACGCTGAGGATGAAATGGAGCACAGAGATGAGGAAATAGGATAGTGGGGCCAGCTCTAGGATAGTGGGGCCAGCTCTTCTCAGAATAGTGGGGCCAGCTCTAGGATAGTGGGGCCAGCTCTGGGACAGTGGGACCAGCTCTTCTCAGAATAGTAGGGCCAGCTCTTCTCAGAATAGTGGGGCCAGCTCTAGGATAGTGGGGCCAGCTCTGGGATAGTGGAGCAAGTTCATCTCAGAAGTCTTGCCCTTTCAAAGACACAATGCAGACTGTCGGACTAACCTAGAAGAGCTGACCTTTATGGGATCTAGTTGTAAGAACAAAGGAGAGCACTATAATCCACACTCAGGCCCCCAGTTCAAACAGTGGGAGGGTGTCAAAATCTTAATGGTGGGAGAAAATCATGGGAGTCATACAAGTACATACATTATATCCTGGCCAGTAAGACATGCTTTAAACAGGTGATCTAGCCAGCAATTGACTTTTTTGCCATTTAACTTTATCTCTCATTAAACTTTCAAAGAAAAAGACTGAGCTGGTTTAGGATCTATTAGAGCTATTATATAGTCTAAACTTATTATCTAAAACTCTCTTTTCTCTCAGTGATCACTCGGGTATCTTTCTATGACTTGTAAATCAGTTTGATATCTTTGTTCTGCTATTTAGTGACCACTAACTAAATAAACCAAAGACTCAAAGTAAATAAAAAAAATAGAAAGCTTTAGTGCCCTTTTAAACTTGCAAGGTTACCAGACACAGTATTGGCGTCTGTATACCGTGCCGTCACAACAGCCTTGGTCACTTATGTGATTAGATTTGCCACAATGGATTTAATCCATTCCCTTTTCAGCCAAGCGTTAGCCTGGAGTTCAGAGAGGAAGGGCACAGGTAAACGAGAACAATAGGCGCTGTAATCTGAGTGTCAGGATGACGGAGGATGTGCGCAGCGAGGGCTTGAAAGTGATTGATAAGGATGATGACACGGTGCAGTGGGCCCAGCACTCTGCAGGGAGCTGCCCCTCCTGGTGCCGGAGCCATGTGCACCAAGTGTTCCTCATTATCCGAACACAGCTGTCAGCCATGTCAGTCAGCGAGGCAGCGAGCCGGACGGCGAATCGCCGCTCGAGCAAACTTTCGACTTTCTTCCCGCGAACCCTTCCAGTGTTTAATTGGAAGAGGACGAGACCAAGGGCGAGAAAATTTAATAGCTGGATAGAGAGGGACAGTTGAGAAGGACGGCACGAGTGAACGTCATGGGCCTAACCAGTCGTTGAGTCCGGCCTGTTTGCCTTTACAATCTTTAGAGAGAGGGAATAGACCTTTAAGATCTTTAATCACATGTTGTGGTTCTTCTCCATTATAGTTAACTGTCTGGCAAACTAAAATGACTTACTCCTTTAAGGAATATTCAACTATTATGGAGGTAGACAGAATATACACTATATACACTGCACTATACAGTAAGTAATTTTTTTTAAATATAGTAGTTTCTTTATTAATTGTTATATTAATGAATAGAATGACACAAGAACTTATTCCGTTGCCAGACAAATTCCATCATCTAAAGCACTTTCAAACCTAATTATAGAAACAACAAACAGCCAAGCATTTGCAATAGATACAGGAAATCATAGTCTGATATGGTCAATATTCCTCATTGCAAGTTACAAATAACTTGCGTGTTTTTATTATGTGAGCATTCACATTAATCATAAAAGCTTGCCTTGCGACAGGTGTTTGTTTAGTAACTTGCAAACACCAGCCTATGGTCACTGATGAGATTGTCAGATCTGTTCTTTGACAGATGGAGCAGAGGAAGATCATGGCATACTGGGAATCACAATAAATTACTATCACCCACCATCCAGGGCAAACTGGACGTCTAGGGAAAGTGCAAGCGAGACGCGATCAATTCTTTTAATGAAACCATTCAGCTGCAAAACACAGCAGCCTCTTCCGTGAGAGGAATGGTTTCTTAGATATATTACCCCTGACTACAGGACAAGATATGACATTGTCGACACCTCAAAGAAAACACTGCGCCTTTCAGACAAATCTGAGAAGCCACTTGTGCTTTGATTAGATCTGTTATAGACTACTGCCACAGCAGTCAGGTTAAATAAATAAGCAAATGGATAAACAAACAAACAAACAAATCCACAGCCGAGATGCTAATGGTCCTTTACATAGCCTGACCTTGATGTGTTCTGTAAAGTTATTTGCGAAAGCCAATGTCTGGGTCTGGCTGGTATCCAAAAAGACAGCAACTGTGCTAAATGTGCTTCCCAGCGACGGTCTTTGTTAGCAAGGTAAATAAATGCTTCATTTGTTTGTTCCAGTGTTCTTAGCTGACCTGGTGCCTTTGATGAACATGGTGTTCAAACTACTCTTTTATTGGTGTTTACTGTTATTCAGCTGTTCAGCATTTTTCTACTGGACCCTACTGAATGAAAGTTGGTATCACTCTGTCCACAGTAGAAGAAAACCCACAGATGTGAAACTAGTTCACTGAAGAACTAGATGAAAGATGTCATGCATTCTTTATTGTCTGGAACCATTCTAGGCAGTACACCACTATTCCTCATCAGGCCTGGAAGCTGCGTAACCATTGAGGAAGAGTGGCAGAAAGGGGGGGGGGGTAGAGGAGCTTGTTGCCCCATAAACCTATTAATAGACAGTGCACCCCTGAGAGAGACTGCATGCTCCACTGCCCATTGCAGAGAATTACATACAAGTTGCTCCCCTGTGAACTGGCAAAAAGAAGGAAATGGTAAAGGACAATAGAATTCATTTATAACTTATGCATTTTGAAATGTTTCAGTAGAAAATGCATCAAGATGTTCATGATAATTATTTTTTATTTAATAATGATATTTTATTGCTCTTATTTTTTCCAGTGCAAGTTACTTCTTGTGCACTGAATAAGTCATGGGGACTGCAGCAGAAGCACAACCTTCAAAGGGTTTTAGACTTTACCAGGACTTCATTACATGTTTCTTTCTCTCTCTCTTCTGTAGCTTGGCTCCTTTCCTTAGTGTGTTGTGTCCCTCCAATTTGGTCTGGGTGAAAACTCTATACACACACACACACACACACTGGAGAGAAAATTACAGAACAATGTGTGAACACTTGATTTTTTCAGAAATAATGTAATCTACATTGATCAACATTTGAAGGATTACAACAGTCAGTAATCAGTAAGAAGTGTACAGGCCTTTGCTTTGAATGACTTCAGCACATCTGTGGCCACAGGACATCACTTTAGTCTCTCACACAACTCTGGTGTGATTTTGATCCACTCTTCTTCCAGTCTCTTCCACAGTTCTGTGACTGTTGTGAGTTTCTTGGCCATAACTTTGTCACCAAGGATTTTACAGAGGTTCTCTATTGGGTTTAGATCAGGACTCTGGGCTGGCCATTTCATTGTTTCACTGGAACTGCTTTACCCATTTTGCTGTGTGACAGGGGGCATTGTCATGCATGAAAATTGCTGGCCAATTGAGGGATGAATGCAAGGAAGGAACCACGTGTTGTTGAAGAAAGTTCTGATACACACTTGCACTCACTCTTCCATGTAGCTGTATGAGAGGTCAAACTCCTGCTGCCGAAAACATTCCCCAAAACATGACACTTCCTCCTCTACTTTTCACTGACTTCTTTACACACTTTGTGTTCACTCTTTGTCCAGTTTATCAATGAACATAGTTTCCCCATCACATCCAAATAAATTAAACCTGCTTTCATCACTAAAATGAACTCTGGACCACTTCTCCTCCATCCACACAACATACTCCTCAGCAAAGGTGAGTCTAGCTTTTTGACTCTTTTTGCTAATGAGAGGTTTGGTCACTGCAGAGTGGGCTTTCAGTCCAAATGCTTTTAAACGTCGAGACACTGTATGACAAGACAGATCCTTACCCTGTTCAGTGCTGAACTGGCGAGCAATTCCAGTGCAGTGTTGAACCAATTACCCATGAAGATTCTCAGCATAATACTGTCCTCTCTTACATTTGTCTTTTGTGGACGACCAGCCTTCTTGGAGGACTTCAATGAGTTTGTGATGTTGTAAAGATGCAATATTCTAGAAATCACAGACTTGGAACAACCATCTTCTCTTACTATGGCTGATAGGGCCACCCCTTTGGCCTTCATCTGGACAACCTGCTGCTGGAGGGTTTCAGTCACTTTGGAACAGCTCACCATTTTTGCAAAGTCAGTGAAAACTGGAAAGTTAGGCTGACAGTTAAAAAGGTTTGTCAGATAATTAAGGAAATTAGCACAAGGTGCCAGATTAACAATAATTTACAGGTATCTTAAAATGTTCTCTAATTCTGATCAGTGTTCTTTTTCAATTATTTCATTTAAGTTTTTTATGCTGTGCTTTAGAATATATACAATTTATGAAATAAACTTTATTTCATCTATTTCACTCCTTAGGATAACTTCACATAGGACTACACAATAACCTTGATATACTGTCCTGCAGCTACGCAGTCCCATATACTGTCCTGCAGCTACGCAGTCCCATATGCAGTGTGTAATGATTCCCATGCGTGGGACAGAGAGGTAGAGGGATCCATGTGCAGGAGTATATAAAAAAAGGTTTATTGTAACAGGCAGGAAGCAGAGTCATAAAACAAAGCAGGGTCAAGAACCAGATCAGGCAACAGTACAAAAAGGGGCAAGGCAAAGACAGCATCCAAAAAACCAGGCAGGCAGTCAACAAACCAGAGGAGGCAACAGGAACAGGCAGAAGTATACGAGGGCAAGGCAAAGAGACAAAAACCAAGAACAGGCGAGAAGACAAATCCAAAAACCAGAGTAGCAGAGACAAAGTAAACGCTCAGTATGCAATGTGGAATTGGCAATACTTCACAAAGTGAACATGGAGCAGGGAACCTAATATAGGGGTACTAACGAGAAAACGAGAAACAGGTGATGGTGGAAATTTCCGTGAACAGAAAGCTGGGGAGTGAGACACCTAGGTACCGGCTGAGGTACCGCCGGACCTGACACACCTGACACAGTGAGCTGCAGTACACCGAGTACTGTCACAGCCAGTATTAAGTTTTTTCAGCATTTTTTGCTCTAGTACCTCTTCTGTGGGATCAGACTAAATGGGGTTTTGGCCTTTGGCTGCCCTTGATTCTAACACAGGTTTTTACTGGTTTCTCTTCCTTGGCCCAGTTTGGTAGGTACTAACCACTGCGTACCAGGAACACCCCACCAGACCTGGAGATGTTCTGACCCATTAGTCATTTAGTCACCATAGTGTGGCCTTTGTCAAAGCCATTCAGATTCTTATGCCCATTTTTCCTGCTTGCAACATATCATCTTCAAGATCAGACCATTCACTTGTTATCTAATATATCTGATCCTTTGACGGATGCCATTGTAATGAGATAATTCGCTTCACCTATCATTGTTTAATGTTGCTGTTTTGATATGGTTTCAATGTTGTTGCTGATCTGTTATATAAGGGGGTTTGAGGGTGAAGTGCAGTAGTTTTGCTTGTCCACTATCTGGCTGGTTCACCACTGCTTGTTTATATATTTGGATCTGGAAGCCTCACAGGATCTTAGCCATGTTGTTCTCTTCAATCTCTGTGCTTTTTCCCATTTGCACTTAAGGGTTTCCAGCTCACATTGCTTTCTGTATGACTCCTGATACTGGCTTGTCTCTGTGTACACATTACCTATAAATCATGTAATGGAGTATATACAGACAGGCATTCTGTAAGCGCTTTAAAACCAAGTAAACCAGTAACCATCCAGATTACATAGGCGGGCAAATCATTCTTGTTTATTCATTATTGAAAACAACCATTACAATGATTTTGTTATGTGAGACAAATCAAATATTGGAGTCCAGTGTTCATTCACTTCCCATACTGTGGTTATCACTAACCTTAGCCTAACACCTCATCTAGTTAGTTAAGTTTAATTAGTAGCATCTGAATATTAGTTCCAGTGGTAGATCTGCGGGACAGTCTGGTGCCCTGTATTAAGTTATGTATTGCAAAAATGTGATTAAATAGTTTATGTAATTCATTTGTTTATTAGATGAAGCCAATAATGTGGTCTAAGATTTGAAAATCCCTCTGCCCAGGTGTCAGATCAGCTTCACATGCTCCATGCCATGTAATGACAGTTACAGACAGAACTGACAAATATACAAGCAGAGAGAAACTGATTCCTATTTGAATTCAAAGGAGTAAGGGTCAGGTGCTGGACCAGAGGGCCTCAATGGGCCTCTTTTATATTTATTATCTGGTTATGTTACCCTTGCATCTCCTGTACAAAACTAACAGAGCACAATTAGGGTAACAAGCATGGCTTGGATGATTACCTATCATTTTGGGTGAAGAGAAAAACTGTATAAATTAGATTAGATTTCCACTGTGGAAAAGTGGCAAAGTGCTTGCGTTGTGCTAACACAGCTGTTACTGAAAACCCAATAATCAGTAGGAGAAACTAGACTTATCATAGAGAAGATAATCAGACATGCATGCTAATAATAATAACAATAAAGAAGAAGAAGAGTAATATTACATTTAAAACTACACACTGAACTATTGGGAGTCTTATTTAATGAAACTAGACACATTTAACTACTATTTTGTAACGGCACAATGTGAAGTTACAAAATCCACCCATTTAAAAATGAAATGCAAAAAACCCCAGCTTATATATGGTTAGAGTAGAGAGGGTGGGGAGTGGGAATGCTTACATAGTACATCCAACTTTTGAAAATCAAAGGGAAAAAACGACCTGATTTCCCCAGTATGGGACTTTAAAGTGCTATAAAGGCAAACTGTGGTGAATTCACCTTTTGTGTTGTGAATTATCAGCAAAGTGCAGGAAATTCACACAATAGAGAAAAATCATAGAGGAGTGTTTCAGGTTGACTCTGCCTCTCTAGACATTCCAAAGCATCTTTTGAGTCAGAAGAATGTTGTGAAAGTACTTTACACAATCTACATTATGAAAAACCTGCATGTGGTCTTGTAACAGCATCACAAAAAAAATCATGGGGAAATCATTTCTTGATGCTACACATTTTATGAAATGCTGAAGCTTATTTTAAAAAGTTGATGAAATGTAGTTAATCATCCATCTTTATACAGTCCTTTAAGATTATGAAGTGCTACTTGTTCAGTTCCATCACTGACTTTTCATTTTTAATACATAAAAGGGAAGTTGTGTATATACGTATTTTTTTAGGTGTAGTTTGGTTAATAAATCATTAGGAGAGAGGTCCACCTAATGGAAAGAACATTTCATGCATTTTCCAGAGAAGTTATTTTCTCAGGCAAAACCTGAGTGTTGTGACACTACACAGCATGTGTACACTACATTAGGTAAACTGAGTGTTGTGACACTACACAGCATGTGCACTACATTAGGTAAACTGAGTGTTGTGACACTACACAGCATGTGCACTAC
>JAOYMR010000009.1:11834994-11853330 GCA_025802075.1 Tenebrosternarchus preto | reverse complement strand
CGGCCATCTTGGTGGCTTCAAAAATTCACAACGGGAGTCAACGGTGACGTACCGTCCATTTTATATACGGTCTCTGGTCTGCACACGTAATGCCTGCACAGGTATTCCTGGGAAAATTAACAAAAACATATTTGGTGATTGCCACTTATATGAAGAAAGAGGCAAAGAGCAATCTGTTTCAGAATGTTCGGTTCTGGTATGTTCTGAAAAACTATAGAGAGTGAAAGCAATAATTAAAACTAAAGATTTTTCAGGAAATGTTGTGTAATTACATGCATGATTTCAGCATCTACATGATCTCCACTCAGAACGAGAGCTTCAATAATGAAGTCTTTTTGTTTTTATGGTTCAGGTGAAAGTTGTTTTATGTATTTATTTATGTTAAAGCTTCTCTGTTTAATTGCTTGGCACTTTACCTTTTATGCCTGAAGATATCAAAGCTATTAAACTATGTCTGAATTATGTCTGAAATCCTTACCCCTTTTTTAGTTTCCATAGAAACCATAGGAAAAGGTCAGACACTGTTGTTCCCTCTTTTTGTAGGCAGGGGTAAGGCTGCAGAAATAGTGAAAACCACAAAAGCAAGCTGCTTCTCCTTCACACAGTTTACTTTGCCAAACATTCATTCACTTAAATAGCCCTGTGAAGTAATGTTTGGTGTGAAAACAAATATTTGTGAATATGTGTATTGCACATTTGCACAAAAAACATTGTTTGAAGTGGAGTTTATGTATACATAGAGGAATGTAGGATTAACCAAACAGTGTGCGCAGAAATGCATGTGTGCTTGCATTTGTGTGGGTAGTGCTACCTTGTTATTAGTCTAAATATTAAATAAAATATCATTAATATATAATAAATAATATTATAATATTAAATAAAATATCATTAATATATAATAAATATCATTTGTGTGGGTAGTGCTACCTTGTTATTAGTCTAAATATTAAATAAACTAAATGTTTTATAATGTTTTATTTAATAGTGTTATAATTAAGGCAGTTGTAATAGGAGTACTGTTTATTATAAATATCCACCAGTAAAGAAGCACTAACACTTACTCAAGCAGTTTCAGGACACCTGGGTCCTCTTTCATTCTCTACACCACTTTCGCACCTGATTGTCATTTCTAAGCTTTTAGGATGTGAAATTCCTTCTCAGACAACTCGACGAATTCCGTGAGGTGCCAAGAGCGAGATAATTATGACATATGTTTTTAATCTATTATTCCAAGACGAACTTTGATGCTGCTGTAGTCATGGTGAGAGCACGCTGCAGAAGTCAATTAGCTCAACATTTTACCTTCAAATTCCCATGAAAGACTGCAGGGCTGGAAAATCTGACCTGGTCTATCTGGTCAAGCAATAATTTCTTCGGTAATTTCTTGTTGTTCTTCTTGACATGTTGTGAATTGTTTTTTTCAGTACTACTGATCTTATTAACACCAGTTAACATGTGGTTGAAATAGAAATTACCGGTATATTCAGAAACTAACACTTATACTCCAACTGCTGCTTTATAGTGACACTGTTGTGAATGGCAGCTCTCATATGAGTTGCACTGTTGTTAAGATTGTGCTATGAGAAAAACTTACACTTGTGGTTAAAAAGTGTCTGTATCAGTGTAATCTAATGAAAAGTGTCTGTATCAGTGTAATCTAATGAAAAGTGTCTGTATCAGTGTAATCTAATTAAAAGGGCACCAAATCTATTTTTAATATCAAACTCATTATATCCTCCATATGTCAACATGTAAAAAAATGCTCTTTCTACAATTAGTAAATTATGAAGGACTTGGCAGCTGGTCAATGATTAGTTGATGAGTTGAACTGGATATGTTCAATGATTAGTTGATGAGTTGAACTGGATATGTTCAGTGATTAGTTGATGAGTTGAACTGGATATGTTCAGTGATTAGTTGATGAGTTGAACTGCATATGTTCAATGAGGGAAAAGCTCACCAAACACCAAAATCACTTCATAATACAAGTGTAACCATGCTGTATGTTTTGCTCAGGGAAATGTGTTTGAACCCTTCAGACTGACAATATGTTATTGTTCTTAACTTTCTTTCTTTTTTCAAACTTAATTATTATTGTGCTGCAGTAAATAACTGGAATATAATGTATTAAAAGTTGGATGCCACTGATAAAGGCAACTATAAGTTTAGCTTCAGAATTCCCCTGACGAAGATGGTAACAGCTATTTTTAAAAGAATAATTTTGACACCCTATTGTAGGTGTACATCATGTGTCTGTTTTTCTTGCATGCACAGAAGCCTCTCAGTATCATGGCTATTTCTGCTCATGCTGTCCATCATGGATGGGTCTTAGCGACATGCCGCAGGACATCATTTCATGCATCACTGCGGTCTGAGACTAATTCAAGGCCGTAATTTTGTTGCAGAAGCGGGCTTACATCAAAAGCCTCCACTCTCTCTCTTTTGATCTTTCTCCCACCCTTTCCAGAGAGGGGCTACACCACGATATGCCAGCCTCAATGACATGCGCACAAACAGTAATCATCTTCCCTTGGTGTCAGTCCAGAGTCTGCCACCAATTTGTGCAGTCTATATACAGGTGGATGATATATTCGATCCCATAGTATTATATGTGTCCTTTGTTGTAACTGCAACATACTGGCGGTATTTCCCTTACCCTTAAGAAAGACCTCTGTTAATTATGCTAATTACATGGTAGACTGCCGGTTGACAGGCTGCCTCCTTGGCCGTGCTTTAACGCTCCAGCGCGGAACTATGAAAAGAGGCCTGAGCGTGTTATATAAACCCACCCTGTCAGCGTGGCAGTGAAGTCACGAAGAGTGGGTCAGAGCGGCAGAATAAACAATGACTTGCTGCTGGCACTGAAGCAGAACTTTTCTTTAGCATGAAACAGCAGTAAGCCGTTTGCTTCCATGCCGATGTGAATGCGGAATGCTGGGGTAGGGGTGTCCAAGATTCTCTGGAACAATTCCACCTTTAAACTCCTATTTCTTTAAAAGCTTATTTCCTTTGCAAATCGGAAATATGTCTGACAATCAGATCTACATTTGGTAGCTTGAGGCTGTCTGTAGAGGAGCTGCCCAGCACTATGGAAATTCCATACTGAAAGGGAGCACGCACAACACAGTGGGCGTCTAACTAAACCTGTTTAAGGCTGTGGTTTTGCCTATGACTTGCCTGTGTTTGCTGCGGATGCCACTCAGAGATAAAGACCTGAAATCAGCCACGGGGGAACATTTCTTGGGGACCATCTGCACTGTTCAGAAGAGAAAGAAGCAGGAGTAAACAGGATAAAAACACAGGTAAGAGCAAGATATGGCCAGCCATCACAGGCCACATCACTGTACATTTAAAATGGTTGCTGTTTAAGCACAAATCAATCTCAGATGTTCTTATTTTTTAACATTAGGATAGAACTGATATATATATATTTACATGCAAATTGGATTTTTTATTTTTTATTGCTGTAGCTGACCTTGGTCACTCACACAGAGCAGCCTGTTACTCTGGGCACTCTGGCTTTACTCTCTTTCTTCTTTAAGGAAAATCACAAGGAACTGTGGCAGTCAATTCATAAAGTGACAAAAATATATCCTTTCAATATTGAGATGAGACGCAGGCCTTTCTGGGTAAGCGTATTAAGATAAACTAAATCCATTGCCATGGCCAGAGATGCTCTAGTGCTATCTCTGCAGTGTTCTTTCTGCCTTCTGTCAGAGCTTCACAAGAAAGAAACTACTTTGGTTCCGTGTGATTCCGTCACCATCTTACTGGTAGATGTTTTACTCTTACAGTCCTCATTAAAACAGAAGGTTTTCTTGAAATGTTAAATCATCTCTCTAAGTTTCTAATTTAGAAAGACTGTATAATGAATCACATCTGTTTATGATTTCAGTTTGTATAAGCCCAGACAAATATTTTCAGCATTTTTTATAACACAACTGTCAGAATAGATAGTCAGCTTTCAATATTGTATGGGATTTATGCTGACATGCAACCAGTTCTTTCAGAAAGGTTTTAATGGTTTTTTTTGTGATGACAGAAATTCAGTTTTGATTATACAAATGTGACTTGTAATTCTTAATGGTTTTCAAACCTGAAGGCTAGAATGTTTTCAAAAGTTCAATGGAGAGCTGTTCCCAAAGCATACTAGAGCCATACTAACTGATTACGCTTTACAGCACAGTTAACTCAAAGGAAGCTGAAGGTTTAACCCTAGCATGAAATGACTGCATGTTCACAGCAGAACCAACAGTTTATCCAGAAAACATGGAAACTTTAGATCAAATTAATACACTAGAAGAGTCTTAAATTAAGTTACCTTTAACTTTTATTTTAAAAAGTCTGCAGTTTAAAGTTTATTGCAACAGGACGCTATCCTAAAACAGTTTTAGTACTAATAAAAAGTCACCATTGCTTCTCTGATGTTTTACCATGTCAAGAAGTTGTCCATTCAATACACCATTGCTCTGACATGCACTGCAGACAACACAAAATGTAAAAATGTATTTTAAGCCTGGCAACTCACTGTCATGAAAGTGAAATGAGTTGTGAAACATCCAAGTGCCTGGATGTCTGCACGTCTTTTATTGATTTTAATTTGTACCAATTAATGTCCACAGCATGTGACGTCTTCTCATGAACCACACATGCTAGGTTTCATAGCACAAGGAAATGTTAGAGAAGTGTTTGGGAGTGTAGTGGGTTACAGCATATATAAGCCTCTATTTAACTATGAATGTCGCAATGGTGATCACTCCATATCGAGACTGGGGCATTTGTAGATTGCAAAACTCATTTGGAGAGTTACACAGTCCCTTCCAAAAATGACATCCTTGCAATGAAATGGAACCAACAAGAATCTTGCTCCCAAGACTAAATGAATTCTAATGCCTCTAAAAAACAACTTTTTGTAAGATCTCTTTGTACCTCATGACTTGGGGTCTTAATTCAGTCTTGTATTGAAAAGTTGGGCCCTGGATTTTTCCTGTAGCTTCAAGAACTTTCTATAGAGAACAGTGCTGTGAAGTGGGCAAGGGAGCTGAATATGGAGCAGCTGCTCACAGCAATCTCCCCCTCGGCCATCTTCTCTTCCATGCCAAGGCCTGCTGAGACCGGTTCAGATAAAAAGCTCTTCAATTAGTGGAGAAATATTGATTGCAATGCTTTTCATGTGGCCATTGTTAAGCCAGACACGTAGTGAGGGCCCTTGCAGATACCAGCATGAAGGGTTTGTTTTTTTTCAGAATCAGCAACAGCATCGCAATTTCCTCATAAGTACCCTAATTGATACACAGCTGTCGCTTGCCATTGGGCGAGTGAGATGATCAGGGATTAGCATTTAATTCTTGCAAGAGAAACAGAAAAGGAAAGACAAAACAAACAAAAGCTAATGTATAATGTAATGTTCCTTTTATTTGGCTATTTTATTATTATCAATAGATAAGGAAGACGCTGATCAAATTTGCACTATGTTCATTTAACTGTGTCCTCTCATTCACTGGGGTAACTAGTAAGAGGAGTGCATAGCTAGACAGACTGTTGGCATGAGGGTCTATGTTTCCTTAGACTACATTTGGTAGCAGTTGGAGACAGTGAGGCTCCATTTTCTTCAAGGAACGTGTTCACTGGTATATGAACCTCATTAGTCCCGTCAGGAGTCCTGAGCTCCTCGCTACGCCTGCTCCTGAAGCTCCACCTCTCTTCACTGGCCCCACAAGCCCTTTCCCCCACATAGCCCTCTCCATTTCACCAGTCTCTGCCCGTCAGACTCCAGCGTATTAAACAAAATGAATCTCTCTGATCTCCCGAAAGGCTTCAGATCCTGACAGATTACTGAGGTGCTCACTCTTCTCTGACTCCTCTATTCTTTTGTCATTTTTTTCTTCTCCGTCAATCCTCTCGTGCAAATAAATGTCAGCTGTAGTTTCTGTCAGTAGGATGATGGTGTATGATAAACTCCTGATTCATTTCCTCACGTTTCTCTATTGTATTTGCATTCTGCAAAGTAGTATGTATCTGCACAGATATGAAGGGGGGAAATGTAACAATCATATCAGATACTGGATTTTTTACTATTTCAGTACCTGGACCTGTCCTACAAGTGTATGGTAAGGGATAATAAACTTCCCACTAACCAGGGTAAGGGTCATTGGTATATAATTGAAAAACCTTTATTTTTACAAAGAAGACATACTAAAATATCATTATTTAAAGAATTTTAAATGTGTTTGACAGAATACAAAATAAATTTAAATGATCTTTTCAAGTGGAGGAGAACAAATACAAAGACATGGTCAATCACAAATGTTGTTCTGTTCTCTGTATTTATTTGAGTCTAGGTTACAGTAACTCTGAACCAAAGTTGTCTTTTAGAAGACCTGATTAATACCATGTAATACCCATATCCATACTGGTTAATACCATGTAATACCCATATCCATACTGGTTAATACCATGTAATACCCATATCCATAATGGTTAATACCATGTAATACCATATCCATACTGGTTAATACCATGTAATACCCATATCCATACTGGTTAATTCCATGTAATACCCATATTCATACTGGTTAATACCATGTAATGCCCATATCCATACTGGTGCTGGTACCAATACACTGTGGAGTTTGGGGTTTTGTTTATATGCTGCACTGCTACCTAAAACCTTTTATAAATTAGAAAGGTTCTTTCATTGTACTCACTCATTATACTCATTAGCAATAGACAAACTGGACACTGGGCTTTTTTCTTCTGATTCTGTAATAATTATTTGTATTAAATTGTTTTTGCTTATATTGCAACAATAAGCAATAAGCTTTAGTGTGACCAGCTCTAGTATATGAAAACTTGTGAGCAGAGCAGCCTTAATATGCATCCCCTGGTATGAAAAGCCCTGGCAGATATTCCCTAAGAGTCAATGTGCCCTTACAGATATTTTCACATTAGCGAAGGCAAGCAGGTCCGCTGAGCGTTAGCAAAGATTTGCGTCTGGAGTCAACAGATTCCAATTATAGATCCTTTCTGCCCTCTCCCAATCTATTTTTTCCACATGAATTAAACTCTCAAGGGTGTGCTATTCCATTCACAGCTACCACTCAAAGCAAACACATCTAGCTGTTATTATTAAAAAGCCTTTGTGACCCAGTACAGCATTTTAGCAGAGTCAGCCATGCAACCCAGTACTATATTTACACAATTAAAAAGTAACAAAAATAGAAGAACCAGCAATATAATTAATGCTTTGCTCATAGACATGCAAAACAAACATATACACCAGACAGAAAATGTGAGTAAATTATTAACAATAATGTGTTTGCAAGTGGAACCAGTAAGATGTCATCAAATTCCTGGTGCCACAAACCCCTTCATGCATTTCACAAACAGAGTCCACAAACACAGTATTTCAGGATGTTATTTAAACCCAGCAAACGTGTGATTTCTAAATGCTTATCAGCTAACACACACCATCATGCAGCATAGACATTTCATTTGATGCTCAATATGTTAGCTAGCATGTACTGTGGCGGGTGCAGAAGATTTGGGAAAACCTGATTCCCATGGGGGCTCTCGGATCTCCGTGTTCAGAGCCAGTGTGTTGGCAGATCTGCCATAAAATAACAAATCATTTATTTGTTCCATCAGCTTCCCATCACTTCCATCAGCTGCAGCCAACTTAACAAAATCACAATGATGATTTCCACACCCGACCAGGTGGCAGAGAGCAGGCAGACTATGTGGAAAGTTGTATTTTAGAGGTGATCTAGAACACCTTGTTTGGAACCAGGAAACTTGCAAAAATTCAGACATGTTTTACTGCATGTGAATTTCACACTTTAAATGTGCAGAACTGTAGCTTCTGGAATTTATGACAGCAGAATATAGTGGCTTCACAAATGTTTTGTTCCTACCAACCCCAAACTGAAAGGAAAAACAATTCTGCTTCTAAATTTGACGGATCATTTAAACTGGGGCTCGTTAAAACCGGGGCCTTACTTGTATTGCACTGAAACACCCACATATTTGTAGAAAAGAGATGCTTGTCCCCATATGAGGGAATGTTTTTGAAAACAGCAGTCTGTGGCACTGCAGTGCAAAATTTAGCTTTTGCCTTTCACACCAACAAGCTTTCAACTAGATCATGATGCAGCTCCAAAATAATTTTTCAGTTTCTGTAATGGAGGAGAAGTGGTAAACATTGGCGGTACTGACGAGCCAGACAACACCCTGTGCACAAGCCGACCCTGCACACACATGCACTTAGACTCATAAATGAGGTCCATTTATACAGCGCTTCTGCCTTTCACATCCCATCTTCCCAAACTTCTAAACACTCAACCCTACACAAAACAAGAAACCATGATGCTACATTTGTCATTTGCAAACAATAACCAATACTGCCAATCTAAGTGAAAACTGTATCCACTGGCTTTTGGAAAATTATTTTCAAAATAGCATGCTTCCCAAATAGCTTTTTGCACACAATGGCAGCACGTCACTCCCTTTACATTTCAGGATTTCAGGCTGTTGTGCACCGTTATATTGGATTGTGCTTTTTGTGTGTGTGACGGAGCTCATTGCATGGTTCCTACCACAGCAGTGTAGATGTCTGGGGATGCAGCATGACTGCCTCTGGAGTTACCTGTCAGTCAGATGGAGAAAGAATATGTGATACTGTTATGGTGGTGGTGGGGTGACGGTAAGAGGGGCGGGGGGAGGGACACTTTCGATTTTTCACTGCATTCCACCTTTAGCCACAGTCTTGCAAGCAGGCTCTTCCAATCTCTCTCCTAATCTTTACCATGATGAATAAGATGGGAAGGCTGACCTCGGATCAGGAGTGGATAATGTGCACATATGTGTCGGAGTATCTGTGCAGATTCCCAGGAGGAGGCAACATAGAGAAAAATGGGGTGGGGGGACAAAAGAATGGGAGTAGCCCCAGAGGAGGAGAACAGGGGAACAGCTATGACAAACCACATGAAGAAAGACTGGTAAAGCTCTAAGTTTGGTGGGTGGCAAACCACAGAGCCCAGCATTAATCAGAAGGCCTATTGTTTCTCTCACTGTCTGCTGCAGTTTCCTCAAAGGCTGTTTTGTTCTGTCTGTATTGAAAGAGTTAAGGGAACTGATAATTGCTTTTTAATATGCTGCAATAAATATTATGGTACTGAATATGTTATAGAACTACAATCTAAGGCTGTTTTGCAGCACAAACACCAGACCCTTCTGCCTGAGCTATAGAATGACAGGTACATCAAATACATATTAATTTACTTACAATATATACAAACTTCTAAAATGCACAGGTGAATGATTTTTGCCTACATTTAGCTTCACATACATCCTTCTTTAGTGTCCAGCACGGATCTGTCAAAATAGAGGCATCATTCCACTCTCCTTGGCACCACTTTTCCATTATGTACCACAGTACATAATGATAGACAAAAATATTTAAACAAAAAAAGCGCTTCGGATTCAGCCTGCAAAAATATAACAGGCATGTTTGCATGAGAAAAAATTGAGTATAAAATCAAATCACAACCAGATTTAGGCAGTCCATCGAAACATCACATCATCGTGTTTAAAACACAACCTCTCTTCAAATTAATTGTAACAGAATTTGTTGCAAACTTCAGATGATGTATCAGCTCCACATTTAAGGTACTTTTAATTTATTTAACACATCGTAGATTATGTTTGAAGGTACTGGGTGTGGTTATGATGAAATGCTGTTTAACAGAAAATTCTTTTACATTTCACTCCTCGTTTAGGTAAAATACAACAGGATGCAATGAATGCAACCCTTTATCAAGCTGTTTATGCTAAATTTGTTTTAATGATGCAATTTGGCAAGGTGTGTTATCTAATCTTTTACCACAGTTATGTGATTGTCTTGAATATTTTGTCAGAAATATTAGAGCTATAATCAGCTGTGAGTTGGTAGCTACTTTAATCAGTGGCCATATTCACAAGCTGTTTTCACTGTTTCAGGAATAACTGATGACATAATAGCTACATAACTACAGCTTCCCTATCTATTATAATGTTTGTTTGAATCTTACCTAATCCTGCCATTGAGTAGTCATAACTTAAATGACTATGGATATAGAAAAAGACTGAGAACAAGACTGAGAACAAGACTCTGAACAAGACAGAAGCTGTATCTCAAATAAATTGGTGCACTGCTATAAGATTTGTTAAGTACAATGAAGGCCTCAAGTGGAAGAAGCCTATTGATTGGTGACAACTTGACCTTTCCTTTACTCACCATAATCAAGCCTGTTCATTTCCATTCCCATTTTGTTTTCAATTGTCCAGTACCACTTTTACAGATTTTTCTAGTTTGCACACTTAGTTAAAAATGTCTTTTGTTTATCACTCTATTCATTATTTGTAACATTATCATTTGTTGATAATGTTAACTTATTTTAATTGAAGAGGTAAATGAGTATTTAAATTAGATTTAACCTATTCTTTAATAAGAGAATTTTCCATTCAAGAACTTTACCACCGACATAGGTAATACCACTGAATTCCACTATACACAGAATTATTAGAATGATTAGAATAATTTGTAGAATATATTCTGGAGCTCTTGCCCAAGGTAATATTGATTTAATAATAATTTTGTTTAGTGAGACTGGCTGGCTAAAGATTTTGTTTAGTAATTTTGTTTAGTGAGACTGACTGGCTAGAGAGCTACGTTACCTAGATAAACAAGTACATTTGGGAAAAAGATGTCAGTATATAAAATGAGGAACAAACCTGAGCCTTTGTACCAGTGGGAACTGTTTTTCTGTTGAAGGGATGCCTCAGTATGGCACATGTGTCACTGGACTCCATGACTTAGTTCAGCTGATGTATTACTAACTTTTCTGTTGCTTGTAATTTGGTTAAACTGCTTGTAGTTTGTTTAACTAGCTGATATTTTTGCATCAGAATATTCTTGATGTAATCAGAGCACAGCACTTTCAAAAAAGCCAGGATTTAATGTTAATGGGAAAACATATTGTTGTGAATCAAACAATAAACAAAATGATAACTGCAAAATAACAGAATATTGTTGAGACCACTTCTTCACTTGCCTGTCCTGTAAAGATCACAAGTGGGATTTGAGATTTCCTGTAACAGACTTAATAGCGATGGTACAGGAATTGTTTCAGAACTCGGACTAACGCAGCACATACATGGACAGCACACATGCCTTCATAGTGGGAGATGCTTCTGTGTTCCAGAATAAATACTGAATGCCTCTTCATGGTTTTAAAACCTGACTGTTCTGTACTGTGCTACAGGACATACATGTTAAAGAAAACCAGTGTTGGGAAGTCAGGCCAGGTTTAAAAATAATGGTTATGAATAAAGAGCAGTTCCGTCTGACTATAAATGGTGAATTTACAGCAATGTCACTATTTCCTTTCCATTGCACCCTTGAATTATGAATGAAAAAATAAGTAAATAGATTAATATCACCACAGCTGTTACAGGGTGTTTGGCTCAATGCCTTGTACAAAATGTCTTCGAAAATGTTTTAATAATGATAATACTTCTGAAAATAATTTTAAAATAAGCAATTTTAGTAATTTATAGGACTGGATTTTGTAGTGTTTGATATGCGATTGAGATGAAAACAAGACAATATTAAACAATATTTTGGCAATTTAAAAGCAGTCCCATCCAAATGTCAATTTCACCACAGCATGTCAAAAAAGTTACCGTCAATGGCTATACGTTGTTTGTTTCTCATCTCTAATTATCAAATGCCAAACTTCATCTTCTTTTTCTGCAGGGGGACATGCAGGTTCTTCATGCATCACGGCACTGCCTCCCAGCCAGCTATTTCCCTTGCAACCTAACCCAATATTGACCCAAATACGAAATTCAAAGGTGCTGTAAACAGCCAAATGCCTGACAAGACCACTTCCAATTTCACAGATATAGGCCCTGCGGTTACCAAGGCAAAACAATTCACAATCTGAGAGCAGGGAGGTAAACAAAGGCTCCTTTATTTGAATGCCAGCCATCTTGGATTCAGAGAAAGGGAGACAATAGAGATAGAGAGACTATTTATTTGAATAGAAATGTGCCTTTTGTCAATTATGTTTTTCAAAGGTTAATCTGTTTTTTTTCTTTTAGCTTTCAGGAAATGGGTGTTTTAAGTAACAAATTATTTTATGATGTCTTAGGTGAGGTCAGTAACATTGTTGAGGGTGATCAGAAATGCATCTACCTTTTGTGTTCATTCAGGTCTTGGAAAGGGTCAGGAAATCATGTCAATGTGTCTCTCAATTTAATTCTATTAAGCATAGGTTGAAGCTTCAAATTAAAATGCAAATTGCCTGCAGGAAAAAAAAGGTGTGGGGAGGGGGGTGAGATAAGGGCCAGTTCTCATACGTATTTTTTCTATTATTTCTGAAGACTCTTCAATAATACAAAAAGACCTCGTCCTGTGGCAAGTGAAAAAGCTGTTAAAGACGAAGAACTGCAGATCACACAAGTCTTTCATTTTGCTCCATACAGTGATGTTTTCTTCAAGACTAAAGGAAAGTGAATATTAAAAAACGCATCTCTCAGTTCACACCAGAGGCTGCTGTGCTTCACTGTCCACCTCCACTGCATTTCCTAGGAACAGATATCACTGTTGCCATGCAAATGTCTCTCACGCACCAAACAGAGATAATTGAGAACTGTGTATTCATGTACCCTGAATGTTCTAAAAGTGCTGTGTTGAGTCATATCAGTGTGGGAACTCTGACTGTCTGCTATTAACTCAGTGAATGACTCATTCTTATTTCAAGAGTGTTCATAAAAGTCAGCCATGTCAAGCTATTTAGAAAGATCAGACAATTCTTTTAATTAAGGTCAGTGAATAGAAGGAGACTGTCTCAATTTGTGATTAAATAGGCCACATGAGAACAGACAAGACTGAAAACGAAGCATATACAGGCATATTGTAAGCTAGCACATAGTCAGTAACCACCCCCCTTAAAAAAAACTATAATTAAGACAACAGAGAAAATTGGATGAAAGATCTTTGTAGTCAGGAGAGATTGTGTACAGTTCTGAAGTATATTATGAAATAGAAGATTAAAAATTCAGTCTGTGTGGACTTTGTGAGCTGACTGCTAATGTTAAGATAATGCATGTTATGGCAACATTTTACCTTCAGTCTTTACCCCTGTGACCTCTGGACAGTGAGTCGTCAAACGCATAATCGGTTGGCTGCAATTTGGAGAGTAAGTCCTAATATTTGCAAAAAGAGGAAAAGTTCATTATGGCTAATACTCTTACAATGTTATGATCTCTCACACATGTGCGTTGTCCACCTTTACCTTATCTTAATTGTGCCATAATTAGTCATGAAATGAGAGCAAACCTCTAATCTGAATTTGAGGAGCCATTTGAATCTGATGATCTCAACTCTACATTACTAATGTTGATTTATAGAACATTTTGCTGAACTGACAAAACATTCAGCTCATGTAAACCTCTGTTATCCTCTCATCCATTGTCTTTTAAGGTAAGCAATTCAAAATGGCTTTTCAAAGGGAAGCTTCTTTGTGTTATTGTTGAAGCTCTTCAATGACAACTCCTTTTATTATTTTTTTATTGAACATTATCAGCAGAGGTGCAAAAAATATGTCTGCCTAAGCAGCTGTCCACAGAGTACACCAACTCCCCCACGCTCACCCGACTCCTCCTTTCTGGCTCCTCTGTATTGTGCTCTCCCGTTCGCTATGTTTGAATCGTGCTGATAGCAGCTTGATGTCAAGTTCTGCTGTTACTGTGTCGGCACACTTTGGGAAGCGCATATGCTGCAGAAGGAGGCGAGGGGGTTGGAGGGCTCTCATCACAAGAAGGCTGGGTTTAAAACAACCTGCGGGGGGGGGGGCTGTTTCTCTGCAGCAATGCTGCTGCTCCATCCCACTGCCCATCTTTTGACACACCTCTCACCAATGTCCCCATTACCATTTTTGAAGCAGTAACCTTTTTCACTCCTATCAGAAAACCATGCGGTATAATCTCCATCCCGCAGCCCCCGCTAGGATGATTAGAACTCCACCCCGAGACATAAGTGGCGATAGCGGCCGTGTGTCAGGTGCATGCATACGGATGAGGGCACAAGCAGGCCAAGCCGTCGCACGTGGGAACGAATATAGGTCACTTCAGACCCTGCAGCTTCTGCTCCCATCTGGGCCCACCTCCCAAAGACTTTTGCGCACACAAAACACACCGCGTGTGCGGCGAGCAGATCAAAGACAAAATGTGGACGGACACATGGCCAGTACCCACTGCTACACACACTCGTGCTCACAACTTACACAAAGTGGGCCTGTTTGTCATTCTATTATGAAATAACACATGGCCAATCAGCAAAGCCTGATGGAGCGGTTGTGTAACTTACACATAAAAAAAAAACAGAGAAAACTGAACATGTTTGCAGAGAGACTGAACAGCTGCTTGTAGATTTCCCATAGCTCTAGTCTTCTCTATTGAACTGAGATTTTGGCCCCACTGTTTGATTTTTCACATCTTATTTTTCACTAATAGGCATTCAAATTTCATACATCTTCTGTAATTATCTGAGATCGGATACCTTTTGTCCCTGGATGGCTCTTTAGTCTGGAGAAATTAACATGATGCATCTTGACAGCATTGATAATGTATATTGCTTAGTATAAATTCATAATGGAAAGTACTACTGAAAAATGTACATAATGAAAAACCTCACAATTTTCTTGCAAATAATTGCAAAAGCATGCACTAGAATTTTATAGGTCTGCTCTCAATATTTAGAGCCCCTCCAATGTGGAGAAAACTGGGTGAGCGATAAAGCATTTTTTACTGTTTTTTTCTTACTTATTTGTTTTGTTTATTTGAAGAAGCTTGGTGGTGTGTTTGTGATCAAAGCACTCTACTGTTTGAGCTATAAGAACATGTCCTTCTGTTCATGACCCGGCGATTTTCTCTGAGAGGACGTTCGGGGCAAACGACTGTCATTGACGAGGAGGGACTCCAAAAGGCAAATTTTGCTTTCCTCTGGGCTGCCATCTGATATCAATCTGTTCAGCCAAGTTCTGCCATCTGACACTAGTGTGTTCCCAAAAGGTCCCTAGAGTCAACGGTCCCTTCATACCCCTAGGAAACAGAAGGTAAGAGAGTTTTAATGCAGCACACCCATACTAACTCCATTACTTAAAGCTCCAAAGAAAATTCTTTTATTGAAAGCTTTCATATAGGGAACTTTCTACTGAAGGTAAAAATTAAAACCAAGCAGACCTTTACCACTCTCTTATTGTCTTTATCTCTGTGAAAAGCAGTAGTGTATCTCATACTAGTGTATCAGTATGTAGTAGTGTATCTTGTACTAGTGTATCAGTATGTAAACTAGAGACTACGGCCACTTCGATTTGAATAGCTGTTTTTGTTCTCTGTAGCAATCTGGTTCATAGCATTAATATGGGTTTTAATGCACCTGCTTTGATAGGATGAAATGTATCTCCTGTAAATAACCTTGACAATGTAATTGGTCTATCTCTGGCTTTGTCACAGTCATGAACATGCATGCTGGATGTTTGGTGGTTAAGCACATGACTCGGCAGGAAGTCTGAAAGGAAGGCTAGAGTGCATTATATTGTCATTAGGTAAATAATGTTTTTCAGTAAATGCTAATAGTTCTGCCCAAAAAATAAACAAAAAAATACAATGATTTCAGTTTTTTATGGCTGTAGAGCATTCTACGTTATATTTTAGCATTTGGCAGTTTTTATACTGAGTGTCTTATAAACATTTGTCAATAGACAGTGCGTGTGCTCCCTGGGAATTCATCCCATGATCGTGCTTAACCTGCTGTTTCAGGTGAGATGTCTTTGTTCATGTTTCAAAATGTTAAACTGGCCTTTTTGTGCAATAATTATTTTACTTCCACTTTCCAGAGACTGGGGAATTAAAAACAATAAAAGAAAAGATTTAGAGTGTAGTTGAGTTAAAAGAGAAATATCAACTGTGAGAATCCTAGAGGCAATACTTGCTTGCTCTGGATTGAGTCATTGCATAACTGACTGGAGCAACTTTGGGTGAAAACCAAATATAATCTGTGCCATTAATTACATAAGCCATATGGTCAGTAGCACTGAAATGCCATTTCCAGTTAGTATCCTTGGGAAGTACTGGGAGACCTGCTGACATTTACTCTAAGATCTCCAATCCAACTTTAGCCAGCCATTGTTTAACTAAGCTTGTCTGTTTCTTTTTGCAAATTCCTGCTGGCAAATTATATTTTTAATCAACAAATGTTGTGTCGTTATATAAGAAAGCAATAATGTAGCATTAAAGACTATATTTTTTGTAAAAAAAAAACAAACAAACAAAAAAAACTGCATGTGTAATGCTGAAGAGATCAAGAGGAAAATGTTGGAGAATATGACAGATGCTAGGGAGAGAGACTCTTGAAAGACTTGTTCTCTTTGCCCTTTCGGATGAAAATGAGAACATGGAAATAGGAGATCAGCATTTATCAATATTCTGGCCACATACGTGTCTCACCCTCGGCCTGTTAAAATGGTGGTTCTGCTTCACTTTACAATTATAAATAAAATAAAAAAGACAGGTTCTGAAACCTGGTCTCTTTACATTTAAAGTAAAAAAAATGCCAAGATTAGGGTGAAAGGAACTGTGTATAAATTAACTTCAAGTAGCATTTTGGTGGTAATTACTCAAAGCCTGTCACTCTGCCAGTTAACAATTTATGCTAATAATGTTATATGTTCCTTAGCCCTGAGCTCCTGAGCACCAGGAAGGACAAAAACAGAAACACATGCAGGAATAAGGTTTGTATTGATGGTAATGTTGTTTCAAAGTGTATGACTGAAGTGTCTCTAATATTAATAACAGTTACTGAGAGAAGAAAAAAATATATATATATACACATTATTATTCAGTCATGTAATTCCAAGAGCATTATACAGAAAGTGTTTTGGAAGTTCTTGAAGATGTTCACTTATAATGGAATATATAGTAGGATTGGAGGGGGCAGACTGAGAGAGAGTGTTTCATTGAGCCCCTATTCAGATGATCCTTGATGGAATGCCTAGGGAAAAAAGAAGGAAAATTTAATTTCACAAATCCAGCAGAGCACAGTCCTTCCTTAATCAGAGTGACAGCAGATCCTCCTCAGCCTAGAATGACAGTGTGGCATGGCTAAGGGCAGAACCTGTGAAAAATAATGGATTTGACTCCCTCTTGCAGAGGATGTATTTCATCAGAGCATCTGTTTGCCTATTTGTATGCTTACACATGGCATGCGTGTGTATTTATTTCCATTTTTCCTTGGGAGAGGGTGGCACTGCGGTGAGTTCATTTTTCATTGACAAACATTGTACTCGGCCTGGGGCAAACTATACGAAGCACCGAATCAACACATGGAGCTCCAGACAGAAGTGAATAATGGTGCACGTATGGCATCGCACGCTGCTCCAGGTATCAGCAAACATATTAAGCTTAGCTGAGGGCTCCAGGAACAGAGGATGCCTGGCAGTGCCCATCTGTATTTCAAGATTGCCATCACGAGTGATTCCCACTAGCTAATGCCCAGTACTAAAGACAAATATAATACATAATGCCTGTTGGAAATTGCTTGCTGCCACACACGCCTGGCAGGGTGAATGCAATGCTATGTTATGTGTATATTTTGAAATGGAAGGAGTGTCAAGATGGCACATTCTGAGGAGTGTGGATGTACAAATGAAGGGAGGTAGAGCTGGGATAGGATTTACCAGTCATTTGTCAATACAAACATAATGCACATTTTTAGAGGCAAAATGTTTGTTTATTGTTTTGTTAAAGAAGTCAATGATGACAGTTGATGTCTGAGTGACACTAACATAAATTGGTTTTCATGCAGTCTGTTAATGATTCAGATTGTTTATAGAACGGTACATATGGGAGCAGAGTTGGGAGACACAATACTGTTAGGCTTTGTGCCCAAACTGTGATATTAGTTTAAACTCTGGAACCATGTTCCACACTACAAGAGATAAAGTTTGGCTTTTTTATATGTCATATCTTACAATGACCAAAGCAGCATTTTTACTACAGCTGAATGAACATTTCCACGAATCATAAATCTACCAGTTCAATGAGATAAAAAACAATAACATTCACCCAAAAACGGGGAGTCACTTATTAACAGATTTGCAATCTTTAATCATTTTGCCATTTTATTAGCTGTTGTTCTCTCAACGGGCAGTACAAAAACCTGACATTTCCAGTGGTGAAAGAGTCAACAGCAAAGTCAACCAGTATAGTTCAAGGCTAGTCCAGTATAGTTCA
>JAOYMR010000009.1:11808096-11820328 GCA_025802075.1 Tenebrosternarchus preto | reverse complement strand
AACCATCACAGAGTGTTCCATCTTTATACATACAGTAGTATATGTAACAGGGAAACCATCACAGAGTGTTCCATCTTGGAAACGCTTGTGTTTAAAAACAGCTCTGACCAGCACCACTGCCCACGTGTCTTTCAGCACAGCCCTCCTCTGTATCCCTTCAGCATGAGCCGTGGAAACAGGTCACTCTAGCAGTGGTCCAAAGAACCACCGAGAACGTTCCCTTGACAACATGCTGAACTGGGGGGAGGGGAGGGGTGTGCCATGAGCAACTGTCTGATGTGGGTCTAAATGACCCCATTAAGAGCCGCCCATGAACGCACCCCCATGTTTGCATCGATCGCCACCTGCACCATCATCTTCTCTGCACAGCACATGGTTGAGGGTTTGTACCCGCTTCCACTGCTCAGGAAGGGTTCTGTCTGCCTGCACGGCTCAGGAAGGACCCAGGGGGGATGTGTCTGCCTGTGCTGTCTGTCTGCCTGTCTGCCCGCATTGCCCCTAAGAACAACAGTGATGCATGTGCCATGGAGTAGCACCCGGGGCGGCTCTGTAAACGGACTCCATTTACAGTCCACGCCGCCAGCTGGTATATTACAGCGAGCGGTCAGATTGGCACGAGAGAGTACCCGGCATTTAGCATTTGGCACAGTTGAATTCACTGTCATTATGGGAGGGGGTGTCTTGGGAGAAGTCTAAAGCGCTTTTGTTGTGATTTTTGTGGAGTACACCAAAATCATACTAAAGCCAATGTTTGCTGGGAGTGAGGGATTACAAGGCATGGTGAAATCCACTCTCAGTGACAGAAAGCCAGTCATCTAAATTCTAATTCGTTTATGGAACTGAAATGTTTGGCAAGTTCTACAGCATATGACATTCAACATATCAACATTGTCTTATGAAGAGCACATTTATCTTGGACTGTTGTTTGCTTGCTACCTTGCTCTCAGTAATTCTGCCTGTACCTCAAGCACAGTAGGCATAAACAATCCACACTATTAGATACAGCCATTCTTTTCCCCAGGACTGATCTCGGTGTGATATGGGCGCAGCTCCTGGCAGCTGCAGCAGCACCACCACGCGCCGACGCTCCTGTTGTGTCACCGCTGAGCAATTTACCTTTTGTTCGTGTGCCATCAGTCAGTCAGGGTCCCCTCCCATGTGCTGGCCCAGCCCCATGATGGATGAAAAGTCAGAGACCTCCCCCACTCCCTGACTGGCCAAGTTATTGAACAGCCCCTTTCTGCTTATTGGCAGTGTTTTGAGAGATACATTGTAAGCCGGTTACACGTGTTCCCCAGGTCAAGCCGGTTACACGTGTTCCCCAGGTCAAGCCGGTTACACGTGTTCCCCAGGTCAAGCCGGTTACACGTATTTCCCAGGTCAAGCCGGTTACACGTGTTCCCCAGGTCAAGCCACCTGTTAAGCTCCAGTGGGGACACTAGACAACTGTTGTGAAACATCACCTCTCTGAACATGGAGGTGGCTGCTTTTAATCCCTCTGTGATTGTCTTGGCTGTAGTATTCTGTCTACTTACCTTACAAAGGGCTTATTCTTTTCTGCTCCTTCATCACTTGTTCCTCACATAGTCTTGTATGAGGGCAGCTACTAATCTCTGAGAAAATGAGCCTTGTCATCTAGCCAAGGGCTTGTTTGTGATTGTATTAGCCACATACCCCATGACAGAGCTGAATGGATGATGGATGCATTTGCTAAATATGGCCTTAGTTATTTGTGTGTGAGTGTGTATGTATGTGCTTTTTTATTTCACATTTATTTAAGAGGGTTACAGACAGTAGCACTAGAGGCATGTGAAATATTACATAATGACTGGATCAGTCAGTTGGGAAACACCTATGGCCCTATAACTCTCACAAAATATTATTTTAATGTAGAATTACTTTAATGTTAGAATTTACTATTAGAATTTTGTTTGCAATCCATTTAAATCCTTTTTAGATTATTTTTAGATTTGGATCCCTTGGAGAGTAAACGTACCTGTAGCAAGTTTAACCATTCCTCAGGAGGGCTAAGGCTTAAGTGCTTCACAATCTAGAGTGCACAGTCTGTCTTGTGAACCCAATTATAGTGTTATCTTCCTTATATAGACAGGTCCAACTCAGTACACTTCACAATAAAACAGGATGGTTGTGTATGATAAATCTTTCAGACAATGACAGGAATGTCTGTACGTTAGAAAAGGTACTGTTTACGAGCGTCTGTGTGTATGCAGATGGTCATATATGTACCTTCTGTGTGACTCAAATGTCCACAATGACAGGAAGACATTTCACTGGCTTCCACAAGGAAAAATTACCACTTTTGTTTGAAATGCTAAAAAAGCCTTTTCCTTTCTGATTCTCCGGGTGGTGAGACATCTAGGCTTTAATGTGGATATAATGGCTTTGTAACGATCCTCCTCGACTGCGTTCTCCTCCACGTGGTGTGGATCAGCAGGTGGTCCCATGTTGTTTTGATTCATTGTGGTGCTGTGGACTCTGTGTGTCTTGTATTTTCATTCCATTCCTCCCATCTTTCCACGCCACTCGTTACCTGCCATGTTCTATCCATCTCACCTGGGTCTTATTACCTGCCTTAATTCTATCTATATGAATCCCTCCTGTTTTCTTCCCACATGGTCATTTATTGTTTGAATGTCTAGTTTTATGTTCTTACATGACTCTGTTTGCCTCTGAATTTATTTTTTGTTTGCATTAAATGCTATATATTTCAATCTCAGAATCACATTGCTTGCCCAGATGATGAAGGACCTCTGTCAAAAATTTTTGCTTCTTTGGAAACATTGTGTACTACATTGCAAATTTTACCACAGTATTTCTGTCTATATGGTTTTATTTCTATGGTTATGTTGTTTTTTTATTGAAGTTAAAGCGGTTGAACAGCAGATGTTTAGATAACTAGAGCAAATTAACCATGTAATGCCACACTACCCATAGAGTACTGCAACAAGAACAACAATGGTGAGAAATGTCTGTCTTTTGCTTCATAAAAAATAAAATATTTGATGTGGTCTTTTCTACATATTGTAATAGTTTAAGACACATGAAGACCTATATGTATTATCACCTGATGTTCACTGTAAGGTTAAGGGTAGTTACAGAGTGATGTAAGGTTAGGGTAGTTATAGAGTTTGCAAGAGGAATATAAATATAACTCAATGACCATGTGTGTGTGTGTGTGTGTGTGGGGTGGGGGGTTCAGTAAGTTGAGAAAAGCTGAGGCATTTGGCTTCTGTTATATTTATAGGGGGATATTTCTAAATACCTTATAAAAAGAAATAAAACAACTTCAACCACAAAGACACAACAATAATGCTTGGTGTGTTTCTGTAATACTATGCAGGCTATAATTTGTGTTTGTAGATAACATATTACCACATAAAGCCAATCAAGAGGTCACTACAGTGAAATAACAGGGCAGGCGCAGTTTTTGATATGATTCAGAATCCATCTTGCTGCTGCCATCAGCAGATAAAGCTTCAAAGACAAGAGAGTCAATTCCACTGGATGCCATCCATACACATAGCACCATGTTTCACAAGTACATAAGCACATTTTATAGATTAATCTTCTTCTTATCTGTCTGTGATACTTTGTCTGAGAACTCTACATCATTGAAGTACTTTTTAGCATACTGTAACCTGGTATTTTTGCGCTTGAAGCTTACCTGTGATCTATATCTTGTGGTAAACACTGAGAGAAGGTTGGTGCATTCTCCTTATGATAATCTTTAACATCTCTAGATCTACAGCCCAGATTATGTTCTGGAACTGTTTGATAGGTTTTCATGGATGATTTTCATTGTCTGCCAGGTTGTTGCTATTCCTAAACTCATGCATGCGACCTCTTAATAATGGAAGTTAATTTGATGTATCTCTGACTAATTTATACCTCAACCTAATACTAGTATTGATACTTCTACAGGTCTCATTTGGAGAGATAAGAACTACATTACCAAATGTCACATCTAGAATCAAATCTCAACATTTCATAATTCAACAACACAGTGGCCAAAAACAACCAAACACCTAAATTTCCAATACCTTTGAACTCATATATTGAGAGTATATATAAAGGGCTAAAATTCCTGCACAGTTCGTCTGATATGGACATAAATAAACCTGGATTAAGGCTGCTTATCTGCTATGTAATCTGTATTCACTGTTTAATTTCAAATCTTGTGTGTTAGTGTGCAGAGCAAAAACAATAACTGTTTACAGAGTACACACTATAACCATACAAAAAATAACCTACCATTTATCTCCAAGTGGACTCGAAATAATCTGCTTGAAGGTGCAAGCTGATATACCAAGTCCAAGATATAGAGAGATCAAAGATAACCTTCTCAATCTGACTGATCAAAGATAACCTTCTCAACATGACTGATTGCTATCAAAGTCAGCATGGAGTAAAGTGCACTCCATTGCATCCTGTACTTTTTTAGGACAGTTATTTCAAGTGAACTGAACTAGCCCTTCAGCGAGACAAGCCAAAGAATGCCTAGTGCAAACTCCATTGTGAGAAGCCTGGCTCAAACTAGGTCATTCAGTCTATGTAGAAGCAGGAGATATTGGTGAACACTGGAGCAGACATTGTTTCTGGAGCTCTCACATCTGTGTGTTATTTACACACACACACACACACACACACACACACACACACACACACACACACCTGAGTGCTTGGATGTGTTTACTTTCCAGTGATCAAATCATGAATAAATACAGCTGAATCATAATTTAAATCCTTTGGGTTATACTTCACTTTTCCTTGGTTTCCTTCTGTTAAAAGAAAGTCTTTGTTGCAGTTGTATACTGAAAATTTGTAAATACAACAGTTGGGTTTCCATTAATACAGTAGGACCACAGAGGACCATATTATCACTACAAAAATCAAGTAGAAGGCAAGGTCATATATTCCTGGGCATCTCTGCTTCTTCAGAAGTTTGCAGCGTTGGATTAGATAAAAGGCTAGTCATACTATATTAGTTGTTCTTGTCATAGTGCACAAGAGTGCACTTTATTGAGTCACACTGCAGTCTTTAATATTTTGTCTACTCAAACACATCTGATTCAGCTAATGGAGGGTTTGATCAATAAGAAGCCAATTAGACATGTTGCGGTAGAAAAATCACAAGAGCTGTGGCTTTAATGGTCTAAAGTTAAATAACATTATTTAATCAGGTGCAGGGTCTCATCAAGATCAATCTCTTTACATTAATCTATAGCAGTAAAGCATGTAAGAATCTTGGAGGGCATTAGCAGCAGGAGGATCTGCTTATCGCTGCCAGGCTTCAGTCCACCTGTGTTAACCATTACAGAATTACAGAACAAAACTGCTGAATAGGCAGATGTCAGCCTAGTACGAATGTGCTGACTGGAACAAGTCTAGATGTGCAGCTGGGTGAAATCCTAAGCACCTGAACACCATATCACCTCAACATATTTTAATACTATCTTTTATGAGCACTTATAACTGTGAGTGCTGTTGAACAATTCAGTAACACAGACAAATTGTTTCAACTGGGGCTACTTATACATCACACATAAAAGACATTCAGGCATCTCCTTAAAGTAATGGAAGTGTTGTGATCATGGTTTATATACACTGGGTAAACCAGCATTAAAAATACCATTACATTTTCTTATATATGACCAGTTTGGGCTGTCTATTTAATATTGAGCATTAGTGTCTTTAAAAAACCAACATTTTATTTGAATATGTAAACATTTTATATGAATATTATCTTTACATGTCCCCAATTTTTATTTTTCATCTTTCAGCATAAATTTTATAAATATTGTTGCCATGATGTAGCTAATTAATACATGTAAGTGTGGATACAAGATACAAGCATGAGTTAGATTTATTTGGATAAGTCAAACCATAACCATAGTTTGTACAAATTTGTACTCACAACAGTCTGGGGTCAGAAATCAGGCAAACCACAATGTACTGTAGGTGAATCCATAATTGATAACCAGAAACATGGAATGTTGGTGATCACAGAGTGAGATACCTTGCTAGAAGATGAGAAAAATTAAAGAAACTAAGAATTACAGGACTAGAAAAAGCATGGCTTCCTTAGCAGTAACAGCTCGGAAGTGCACACTTGCAAAGAAACTAAGGGGAAACAACAAGGTATATAGTCAGATGTGTCGAGACGAAACACAGAACAAACTTGGCTAGTGACTGCTGGGCAGCACCAGGAAGGAAGAATGAAATGGCAGAGATCAGAATGCCATAAGGGCGAGGATGAGTCTCCCCAGTGGATGATTTCCTGACAGACCAAGCATGATGTATAAAATTGTTTTGTACAATGGGTCATTTCTATGAATGTACAAAGGATTTGTCAAAAATACTGCAAGTCTTATAAGATTAAATTGGGTACAGACTATTCATCTCAAATCAGGATATGTAGCTACAGTAAGGGATTATTTATCCACAAACTCCCTCTCCTTGTGCTTAGAGTTCACTTAGAAGAAAATGTTAAATGATTCTGACCTTTCCAGTGAACTTAACCTTTGAAATGCTATTGAGAGTTCTTGGCATAAGTAGAATGAGCCTCACTGCTATTGCCACAGTTTGGGAAATGTGAATGTTTTAGCATTTCATTATGACCAATACCAGCTGTGTCTTTAAAGCCTAGCCAAAGGAAGTCCTGACAGTAATTAGTCCAGAGATCCAAAACGATTTAAAGAATTCTGATTTAAACAGTGCAAAATCGGACTTCTGACAGCCCCTTTGTCACAAGCTGCAAGAGCAGTGGCCAAATTTATTTTGTATGATCGTTTTAAACATTGTCTGAAAGATTTGATACACTGAATATTTGAATATAGTTACATTTTCTATGTTAAAGTATTCTAAAAGTAGCTTGTTAAACTATGTTAGGCCTCCAAGATTGACAGTAAAGGGACAGTTAGAGTATGCAAACATACATAAATGCATTTGGGGGCAGGTTAGCATCATCACTTCTGCACAATGTTAAAGGAACTTTCAGTTTTTGTGTCTTATTAAGAACATTATTTTTTGGTAATTCTTTGGATTAGAAATGCATGTTCAGATCCAGTCGTACCATGGAAGGGTTTATCAGCAGAAAACTGACTTTCACAGTATAACTTAAAGCTAGGCATAATCTACACCCAGGAAACTGTTCTCCCATTTTCATCATGGATTATTTGAGTAAAGCTCCAGATCTCACTAAAAAACAATTACATATATAATATTTCAGATATGAGATTAAGTAAAAAGCTTGATATATAATGTCAGTCAAACTTTGTGTTACACAAACTTTGTGTGTTATTCATCCTGCTTCTCCACTGTTGCTATGTAGCTAGGATCTGACCTCAGGTCAGGTACAGAGTGCTTTGTAATTGCAGTCTTTTCCCTGTAAGGGCAAAAGACTACTTTCATTCATAAACACACACACACACACACACACACACACACACGTGTGTGTGTGTGTGTGTGTGTCAGCTTTAAGTAAAACATGTTTTATCATTGTAAAGCACTTTTGATCATTTGCCTTTTGTATGGAAGAAAACTTATATACTCACTCCACACATCACTTGCAACCAACAGCTGAAATATTTTAAACAGAATTACAACACATGACTTAGATATCTGAGCACTAGGTTTTAGGGTTAACTTAGAGACCATGTAGAAAACTTTATTTTGGGCAGTGCAAGTAGTGTAATTCTAACAACAGTCCAAGGTCAAAAAACAGGTAGTCATAAAGACTGGAGGCAAATCCATAATCACAAAAAAGAACTCAGAGTGGAAACATCCAGAAGGACAAATCACAGGCTACAACAAGGATTGCCATCCTACCTCCGGGAGTTCCCTTCCCATGGAGTTTAGCTCCAGCCCAAACACAATACTCCTCATTCACCTAATTATGTCTTCATAGCTCCTGAATTGTGTGTTGGATGTGGGCCGGAGCTTAACTCTGCAGGAAGGCAGATCTCCCAGAAGGTAGAAGGTTGGATATTTGTGGGCTAGATACAACAGAGAAGATGGAAAACAAAAGGGATGCAGAGATCTCCAAGAAAACACCAAACAGCTCAGGACTACAACAAGAATTGAAAGACAAAGGTGCATGTCAGTTTTTCTTCCTTTTCTTATTAATTAAAAAAAAAGAAATATGTAGAACATCATTTTAAAAAGTATTTTAGTAATGGCATTCGCACATGTATTAGGTACTAGAGAAAACCGTCTTGAAAACTGTATTCCAGAACGGTTTTGTGTTTACTTCGACCTCCTTTCAGTCACCTTATGAGATGCTCCTCAACGCCCCATTACTCCACCCCCATCTTCATCTGTTTGGCTAAGAAAATGTGGCAGCATCCTCTAAGTTCCATGCACTGCCAGGTGCTTGTAATGTGGACAAAAAACATGCTGTGCTGCCAAAAAACAATCATTTCAAGAAACGTGCTAAAACAAGAGTTAACACTGGAAGCACTTTATCAAAATAGAAAGAATGTGAAGGGGATGAAAATGGACAGGATTAGCAATGATCCTCCTGGGTAAGTAAGTTATGTAAACACAATTGGTGTGCTTTGAACTGTTGGAGTGGCAGATTTTACATAACAAATTGAGTAGATACATTTTAAAAATTGTATATGTTTTAGTATGATAATGGTTAACCACCTTCAGAGTATATATGTAATTGTGGTCAACTGCATCAAAATCCACTGTAGCTAACGATACTACTAGCTAACACACGTAGTGACTAATTAACTATGGGAGCTCATTACAAAGAAATATTAGACAGTGAGCACATTTGACAATTCGCACAGCAGTAAAACATTGTTACCTGAATTCTAGGTATTTATAGGTTTAGACTTTTACTATCCAGAAGCTAAGTTTCATAGGTCACAACAACACATTAACACCAACACACCCCCAGACATGGGAGTTTGATGCTTACTCTGGTCAAACCACAAAAAAACACCTGCTGTACAACAAATAAATGTAGAGTAAAAAAAGAAATGTAGTGGTGTGTCACCTTAATTTGCCAAGTAGAACAAATCAATTCATTAGTAGGGAAAGGTAGTACTGTAGTCTTCTCTTGATGCTTATCATTTACTTAAGTGCCTGCATACAATCACTTCCAGCATGATATAATAGCTACCACACAGTTCACTTTTGCTAACAACTTGTTCAATAAAAGAGTATCATTAGTAAACAGCCTACCTCATGGCTGGAAAGTGAAGCCATGGCAACTAAACTCCACTGGCCATCATAGAGACGTGCTTTGTGTTCATGGATGGGAATTAAAGGCAGATCCAAAGAAATTAAAAAAAGCTTTTCACTGTTGTTGTTTTTATGCACTTGAGATGTAGCTTCTTAAATCTTGACATAACTTATAAATCTATTTATCACTCTTTCTCTCTCTCTCTCTCTCTCTCTCTCTCTCTCATATATATATATAAAACAGTTCCTATATATAGATAGATAGATAGATATAGATAGATAGATAGATAGATAGATAGATAGAAACATACATACATACATACATACATACATAGACTGGAGATCAAAATTAGAGAACAACTTCCTAGAGCACAATTTCCTAAATGTCAAGTTCATTGTGTAGTCCTATGTTAAATTATCCTAACAGGAGTGAAATAGCAGTATTTTAAGCTTGTTTCATAAATTGTATATATTCTAAAGCACAGCATAAAAACTGATAATATAATTGAAAAAGAACACTGATCAAAATTAGAGCACACTTTCAGATATCTGAAAGTTATTGGTGTTAATCTGGCACCTGGTGCTAATTTCCTTAATTATCTGACCAACACCCTATTTAACTGGCAGCCTAATTTTCTGGTTTTTACTGACTTTGCAAAAATGATGAGCTGTTCCAAAGTGACTGGAACCCTCTGACAGCAGGTTGTCCAGATGAAGGCCAAAGGGGTGACTCTATCAGCCATAGCAAACTGGGGAAAGACTGAACCCAAAGTGTGTAAAGAAGTCAGTGAAAGGTGGAGGAGGAAGTGTCAAGGTTTGGGGAAAGTTTTCGGCAGCAGGTGTTGGACCTCTCATACAGTGCATGGAAGAGTGAATGCAAGTGTGTATCAGAACTTTCTTCAACAACCCCATGGTTCCTCAGTCAGCAATTTTCATACAAGGCAATGCCTCCTGTCCCACTGCAAAATGGGTAAAACAGTTCCTTGAAACTGAAAACATTGAAACAATGAAATGGTCAGCCCAAAGTCCTGATCTAAACCCAACATAAAATCTCTGGAAAATGCTTGGTGACCAAGTTATGGTCAAGAAACCCACAACACTCAGAACTGTGGAAGGGACTGGAAGATGAGTGGACCAAAATTACACCAGAGCAGTGTGAGAAACTAGTGATGTCCTGTGGCCACAGATGTGCTGAAGGCATTCAAAGCAAAGGCGCTTCCAACTGTACACTTCCTACTGATTACTGACTGTTGTAACCTTCAGAAAATTTAGTTGTAATCTCTGTGCTACAGTCATTGCTGTTCTCTAATTATGATCATGTTTTTTGCAAAATAAATGTTGATATACTTTGGTTATTGTTTTTTAAATGCTGTTCTAGTGGCATGGTGTACCCCTTACAAAAAATCCTTCAAATGTTGATCAATGTAGATTAAAAAAAAAAAAAAACATAACCCAAGTGTTTGTTCATTGTTCTCTAATTTTGATCTCCAGTGTAGATAGATAGATAATAGCTTTTTTTCTTCTGCTATATGCACTGGCTTCTGTATTTGTAATCATGTAACCAGACCTAACATGCCCACATGTCCTCTGCCATGGTTAGTAATGCACCTGTTTAAGTTAAACACTTTGAGGCAACTTTTGTCAGGTAATAAAAAAACCCTGCATTTCTTGCAATAGCTCTGAGGTGTTATAATAGAACAAAATCTTCATGCAGGTTTCTAACCCATATCACTGTTTCTTCTCTTGTGTAGGAGCTAAAGCACTACATATTTTTACCTGTATCTCACAGACTTCATTAACAGCAGTTCAACTCAATACGTTGCATAATAAGCCAGCATAATATAAACAGTCTGTTATATAATATTAACAGATAGCAATGAAATGTGAAGAATCTAGACTAGACAAGGAAGGGCAGGGGAACTTATAATACTCTGTTTATCCCATTCAGTCTATCTATTGTGCAACATTAACTCTGCCTGCAAATGATATTTGCATTCTTCGGCATGCACAGCGTAGTTGGTTCTGGCACATTACATGAGTTCAAGCTAGCAACACGATCTTCTCCAAGCTCCCAGGAAATCTGTTTAAGGAGATGATAGGAGAGGTGCATAGCACTGCAGGTTGTTTTTTATTTTGATCTCTGATGTAATGGCAGCAGAATCATCACCTTTACTTCCAGCATTCTGAACAAGGGGCTATGCAAATCGGCCACCAAAATACAACTGTGAAGCAGCGTTTCTTACCTGACATCTTTATTTGAAGGAAGTGAATTATTCATGAGTTCCTTCGTTCACACGAAGGCCCATTTATGCCCCTTGAAGGGGAAGCCCTTACCATGGCGTCTTCTCACTAATTGGACAGTGATCCCTAATGGATGAGGTGGCACACAGATCACCATTCTGAGAGGAGGGGAGAAAAGAAATGTCAGTACATGATAAAAATATAAATAACTGTCTTGGGGTATTTGAACAGTCCCCACAATGGTGTTTTCTATGCACATAGTGCTATTTCTTAATATACTGAAACAAAAACATTGTTTTCGCATATATTGCATGAAATCACATATATTGAACTTAACAGTGTTATTAGATGTATCAATAAAACATATAAAAAGCATGATAATGATTATTTCCAGAGCTTCTGTCTTATTGATCGACTGTTCGTTTTTGGGATCTTTTCTGGTTAATTGTAACTTATTCATGCAAAAGGCCATGAAATTGTGCAGACTTAAAATCACTTGTTAGGTTTTAGCCTCTGTTCAGTCCTGACTGACACAGAGTACCTTCATGTTTCGACACCAAATTAGCTCAGCCCTCAGTATGGCCTCGTTACAGGATCCTGGAGAACAAATTCACAACACACAGGTGCCAGGAAGATGCTCTAATGTTTATTAACAATATAGAAGTTTAAATAGAAGAAAGAGATGATGTGGAAGAAGAGAATGATGGTGTGGGGTAACATGATTGGTCTAAGGTGGAATCAACAACTAGATGATTGGTCTTAAGGATGGGGTGTGAAA
>JAOYMR010000009.1:11780436-11807996 GCA_025802075.1 Tenebrosternarchus preto | reverse complement strand
GGTGTTGTGTATATGACCATCAGATAGGACGGGTGTTGTGTATATGACCATCAGATAGGATGGGTGTTGTGTATATGCTGAAGGACAGTCTAAAAGATAGTTAGACGCCAGTAGGACTGGGGTCAGCCCGACCGGCAGCTAGTTTACCTAGAGAGAGACATTTAATTCAGAATGTAACATGGATCATGAATCATTAAATTCCCTTCCATCACTGTGTTTTCCCTAGTAGTTCTGCCAATTTATTTTGCATTAAACATTCCATACATATTCCATTAAGCTTTGTCCATACAAGTAGCTTCTACTTAACATAATGCTGACGGTCCAGTTTCCTTGATTGGCAGAGCAAGATCTGCAAAGTTAGTTTATTACTGCCAGCAGATTATTTGCTGTGACCATTAAATCTGGAGAAATCATGCTTTGTTTAGGTTTATCATGTAGGTTTATGCCTTTGAAAATCAAATTGCAGGTGTGAATAATATAATTTTCAATTTGCTAGCAAGGTATTAAGCAGCATGCATTGGACTGACGAACAGCAGGAGTTCTTTTAAATCATGAGTCCTTTTCCTGGGGGGGGAAAAAACAAGACTTTCGAGGAACATTCCTCTCTGTTGCATCACATGGTGTTTTGAGTTCTGTAATACATATTCTGCAAATTGTTCACTGTTTAATATAATGCCATCCTGATAGCCATGACTTTCATGTTCATCATTACTTAGTCCTTGTTTTCCCACTGGAAGAAAAGGGCTTTTTTGAGGAAGGATGGAATGTATAGTGTCTGCAGTGTTTCTGTAAGAGAGGAATGATTGTAAATGAAGTGCAAATGGATGCAGTTCAAACATAAATGCATTTTCCTTAGATGGTGTGATGGCACTATGTCTAAGTGAACCCAGAATAGCAATCACTCATGCTAAGCCCATGTCTTGCTACATGCTTAAAAATGGACCACAACCTTGCCTTGTTTGCCTTGCCTTGGAATGGCAACATATAAATTGATTATGAAGTGCCATTACCTGAGAGGTGGGCTTGGGAACACCCACATCTGTTGTGAGGTGTTATATTGTGAGAGAGGCTGAACACTAGCCAGCATGCTCTTGGCATGGAGATGTGATGTATCAGAGTTTGAACGAGGCATGATAGTGGGTGCCATACGGATAGGACATTCAATTTCTAAAGCTGTGGGAGCATTTAACATTCTTAAATGTTCACACAGCAGTGTCATGTGTGTACACAATTTAACAATCCGCAGTGTCATGTGTGTACCAGAAATTCATCATAGAAAGCATTACCACCCAAGATGGATGGCACAGTGGCCACACCCACGAAGTACTTAATGATCATGACCAGTGGCGTCTGGCTTTAATCATCTGTGCAAACAGACAAGTGACTCTGGCAGAAATCACATCCACATCCAGATGAGGCCCCACTCACATCCACTCACATCCAGATGAGGCCCCACTCACATCCAGATGAGGCCCCACTCACATCCAGAGGAGGCCCCACTCACATCCACTCACATCCAGATGAGGCCCCACTCACATCCAGAGGAGGCCCCACTCACATCCACTCACATCCAGAGGAAGCGCCACTCACATCCACTCACATCCAGAGGTGACCCTACTCACATCCACTCACATCCAGAGGAGGCCCCACTCACATCCACTCACATCCAGAGGAGGCCCCACTTGCATCCAGAGGAGGCCCCACTCATATCCCACAGGTCAATGCAGTGTCCGTTAGCTTCCATCGGGTATGGGAGCAGAAAACCTACCAGAGTGCCTCTTTTAACACCATGACACAAGACACAGTGCCTCACCTGGGTTAGTGAGGTTGTTAACTGGACTCTAAAGCACTGGCAACATGTGGTGTGGTCTGATGAGTCATGATACTAACTGTTTCAGCTGATGGTAGGGTTTGTGTGCAGTGTAGATCCAATGAAATTATGGACCCCAGCTGTCAAAAAGGTACTGTGCAGGCTGGTGGTGGTTCCATACTGGTGTAGGGTGTGTTACATGGCCTGGGTTGGGTCCACTGGTCCACCTAAACATGTCATAGACCAGTGATCATTACGTTTTACTGCACGGTGACCATTTGCAGCCCTTTGTGGACTTCATGTACCCCCACAATGATGCGACATTCCAGCAGGACAATGCACCATGCCATCATACCAAGTTGTCCAGACTTGGTTTGAGGAGGATTCTGGATGTGTGGCTGGTTCATTAGCCTAATATGAGCCCAATCTAATATTAATGGGATGTGGTTGAGAGATCCATTTGCACCTGAAATCCTGCATCTACAAATACCACAGAGCTGTGGGTGGCAATCCATATGACACAACTCAACATCCCTCCAGAAATCTGTCCACTCGTGCAGTTGATGGCATGTTGTTACATTTCACTGGGTAAGAGGGAGACTTACACAAGACTATTTCCTGTCTTATGACTTTTGGCCTGTCAGTGTAGATTCCTTTTGACATTATGGGCTTCATGTGGAACATGCAGATTGTTTTCATTTTACACCAAGATCAAATGGGTCCCTGTGTAATATAACCCACCACACTGTCCATTTCTGTGGATTAGCAAACTTATGCCACCTACCAGCACTGTCAAATCCAGTTGAATCATTGATGACTGAAAAGGAAAACTGCCTAAATGACACACTGTTTCACCTTTCTCATTATCCATGGCAACCGTTGTTTTTTTTCCCCCTCAATTAACCACACAGCCTCGAAACAATGCCCACCTCACTGGACTAAGCTGCATGCAGCATCACACAGCAGCTGTTGTCTATAATACATCAGCACGAGTCACCGGCGTGGGGGTCTAATGCAAACGGCTGGAGGGGAGAGTAGCCTGCGGCAACCCCCCCGCTTCATATCCATGGTGATCAGGCAGACGTGTAATGACAGCGATCAGCACCTCTAGCCGGCCCATTCTCTCTTGGATTTGAAAGCTCTGTGGCATAATTGATTGTAATAAGGTGTGAGGAACAGAGGAGCGAGGTGGCAGGCACCCCTACTCTTCAGAGACAGTTCCATTATTGGGGTGAATTTGCCACAAACACAAGCCTGTGATGAATCCAATTGATTTAATTAGGGGAAGTGAGGGCATAACTGTTGTGATGGAGAATTTCACCTTTAGAAAAAAGAAAACAACAGCAACAAACTAGTATGTTCTGAGTTTATAGTGACAGATGTCTTCACCTCATTGCTCATTGCAAAGGATCAAATTTAAATCATTACTCAAATAACGATACTATAATGTTGGATATAAAAGATTTGTAGGTTGCATTTCATAGCTGTGGGCTAAGGCTGGATGTGCCTCAGCTTCAGCAGCTCGGTGAATATGGAAGTGAAACAGCCTCACTTGCAACATCTCCTAAGCTCCATGTTACAATCTTGATAAATCCATTTGCTTGGCTTTTTATCATTAGCAGTGTGCTGGAATTAATCTCGTCCAACAGGGCTTTTGGTAATCCGGGTGATTTACCGGCATGTGGCAGTGGCAGAGCTGACCACAAGTGACCCTCCTGATGAGCTGCTGGTCTGCGGTGATAACTTGATTACCCGGAGCTGCTCTTGCGCCAGGGCCTGGCATGGTGAATGTGTCCTTTCACCGTGCTGAGAAAGGGAGCTGTCACATGGTTGTGGCTGTGTCAGTCCAACCCCCCTCCCCCCTCCCCCCTCCCCCCCTGCACACACAACTCCACCCCCTTTCCTAAGCCTTGGAAGAAGTATGTCAGCCGGTGTGGTTGATAACACGGCCGCCTCTGTCACACTTGTGCCAAAGAGCATTTGCGTTGAGAAACCAGATCATATGGGAGGGATTGGGCTGTGGCTCTCAATAAGGCATGTCGACATGTCCCAAGCAGTTATCCCTCCAACTCTGTCATGCCCACTCTCATGTAGTGGCGAATTTTATAGTCTGTGATCTCTTACCAAGCTTTATGTAATGATAACAGCACTGACATGGCTTCAGCCTCTTAATAAAGCCAAACTTAGATTACATCTGGTGATGAGGCTCATAAACAGTTTTGTCTTTGAAAATGCAGATTGTAAATGATACAGTGTGGCAATTCTGAGTGTGCCATTTTGTGACAGGACCCAAGATATTGTAATGGGAAGTCTTAGTCACCAACATGCTTTCAGTGCTGTTGCCCATTCTTGGTCAAACCCAGGCTCTCTGATTTCATACAGAGGGCACTGTCTTCAGTTTGTTTACTAGCAGTTCCACCCATCTGTGGGGGAGTGACAGACCCTACAGAATTCTTCCAAATGTCACCTCTTGGGCTGTTGCTCAGACTAATGCTCTTCAGCTGAAGTCCTATTCACTGATAACAAATTTGTCTCCACTATTACATCTAGCAGTGCTGGAGCTACAATGTAATTTTTTGCGGAATGTGCCGAGCTAGTTGGGATGTGCAGTGATGGCAATGGATGACACTGACACATCTGGGTCACAAGTGACATGAGCCAAGATTGAGGAGCTTCATATTTGTAAGGAAATTATGCAAAACATACATTTCTGTGTTCTGTGCTAATCCTATGCAAAACGATATCAATATATATTTTGTATTATTTAAATGCTGCTACAGAATTCATCTACTTCAGGTTTACTGATTAATGGCTGGCCACATGCTGTAGTGTGTGTGTGTGTGTGTGTGTGTGTGTGTGTGTGTGTGTGTGTGTGTGTGTGTGTGTATGTAAAAGGTAACATTATGCTGTGAGTACTGCAAAGGTAGGAAGAAATGGAAGAACTATAAATGTTTGAGTCTAGACATTTCTGGATTTGTCAAAGTTTGAATTTTTAGCATTCATAGTCTGATAACTCATAGTCTGATAACTGGGTGATGCTCTGTATTAATGCAAGTGAAATCTACTGGAAGCAATTAGCATGACTATTTGTATGTGCTACCCAGTTATACCTTAAATTAATTGACAGCAACATTTGCATTTATGGGAATGTATTCCTTTAATGTCTTTAATACTGATGTTTACAATAATAAGAAACCTAATCATAATAAAATATTATTTTATATAAGGTTCTGATGGAGAATAGTATCCAATATCAAGGTAAAAATATACAAGTGAGATATTTATTTGTTGGTGAGTCTAGACTTGAATCCATATTCCACCATTTAAATGAATCCTCTGTATTTGAATTATGATGCCATCTTTGTAACATGCAGGTACTCTGTAAAACTCTGTTTTAACCCTATAACCTCTGACTTGTGAATCATTCTTGATCTGTGTCTTGCCCTTTCCTCCTGATGAGCAGCTTTGAAAATATGATCTGTGATTTTTTAATGGAATTTGTAAGAACATGAGTCATTTCTGTTCCATCAAATAATACACACACAGACCCCATTTAGGTTAAGTTCAGATTTCATAGCTGAGGTCCAGTCATTTTCCAGGTGAAGCTAGAGGATGGTGAATATACTGCACTCATCTCTAAACCCAGAAAGACAATTTTCACTACAATAATGGGTTGTGACATATTTTCATAACCCAATTTCATACATATTTAACTTTCTTTCTCTTTATGTTAAATGAAATATTCTCTTTATTTTAAAATCTATCTAGACAGCCTTGTTTAAGTTCCAAAATATTTATGTAGGAAGCACCATGCATGTTTTTCAGCAGTAATTTGTGTGATTATGTGTTGTGAGTCATGACTTGTCTGGGGCTTTTTTTTTTATTAAAGTAAGAATGTTAATCTTGGATCAGATTTCCTGCATGTAAATGGTGGTTAACATGTACTTAAAATTATGCCTAATTCTTAGTTGACAGCCCCACTGCAGGGCTTCAAGATTACAAGTCATGGGCAGGATGATGAGAAATACATTAAAATTGTATATCTGTCTCAGTATCGCGTTACTGCAAGCACATTTGTCATTGATCTTTGAACTATAGCCGAGAAAAACTTGCAATGAACTTTTGCACAGCTGCAGTGGTGCACAAGCCCATTACAGTATCAGTAGCTGAAGTCTTCCCTATTTGCAATGCAATTAAAAACTCAATTTTGGGAGAGCTTTGCAGAGTGTGATAAACGGAGCTCTAATCCTTGAATTGTTCTACCATTTGCCTCGAATGCATAGTGGATAGCCTATAGGTGACTATAAAAAAAACTAAAGACGAAAAACTCTCAAAAATGATTTTTAAAGGATTTTTATCCTGATTTATAACACAAGGAAGAATTCAGTAAAATACAAGCAGTACAAGCAGGAGTTAAACGCAACTCATTTGAGTTTTGAGCTCCAGTCCATTGTCCAGATGTCTTTTTTTCAGTACCACGGACAGCGCTTCTGTCTCGCTCTTGGAAATACTACACGAATTAACGTCGCTGGTTAATTATATTTCAGATCGTAAATAAAAAAGATAGCTATAGCGCAAAGAAGACATTTCAAGTTAGGACAAAATGCCAATATTGTCTGAACGGGTGTCCAATCACATGTGTTCTGCTTTGATACACGACCGTTGTTTTAAAATCTCCGTGGCTACTGACATTATTTTACTTCCACGCTAGCCCCCTGCCATGTTGTTTGTCCAATAGCCAGCCAATATGGTGCTAGGGGTAAACGATTCTGAACAAAGCGATCGATGGTAGTCAATAAAAGGGGCTTCATGGTACTGCAGCTTCACTTCTCTATATCCAACACGACCTATTCCCGTCAGTTGGCTGAGGAATGCATCCCACACTATTCGCAGAAAACAGGAACGATACACATTAAAACTCTCGGTTCAAATTACGGTGATTACGTGTGGTCACAAAGTAGTATTGTTTGTTCGTCCAACGAACTACTTCGCAATTCCTTGACGTGCAGGGGCTGTAGTTACAAAACAGTCATTGGTTATTTAGCCATAATCATTGTCCGCGTGAGGATAGTGGGCTTCTATTGATCTAAGTATTGACACGCGCAGTAGGTTACTGTGCCTTGCAGTGAGAGTCGGATGCACAGAAACGCTTTTCTTCTTTTTCTTCTTCTTCTTCTTCTTATTCTTCTTCTTCTTCTTTCAGCGTCAGTTCAAGTTTGATCAATATCGTCCTGCTGGTCCAATTGGAGGAGCCGTATTCGCAATCTGATCTTCTACACTCGCCACCACCATCACTGGGATAAGTCTCTCCCTTTTTCTCAGTTGCAGAAAATTTGTTCTGCAGCTCGGCTGGCACCTCAATGAACCTAATTGGTGCGCTGTAAGTGCAGTGCATTGATCTGGAGGATTTTTGAGCCCACGACTGCGTATATGGTTTTACTCGAACAGTTCGTTTTAAGGGGTTGATTTTAAAGGTTGGAGGAAATGGCACATAGCGCGTTTCTTTTTTTATTGTGGGTTTTTGGCAGATCTTTGGCTGGCTTTCCCAATCAGATAAACATAGGTAAGTCGTCTGCCCTTGTTATATTTTTTTGTCTCTCGTCTCTCGTCTCTCGTCGTCCAGTTTCATTTTTCATCCTAAAACGATTTCTCAGACGCTTGACTGTACAACTGACCGCTGCTTTAATGAGCTGGTAGTCTTATTTTCTGGGGTTTACAAATCTCACCGGAGATATACATCATTACACATATCACCGTGTATATATACATGTATACACTCAGGTACTCCGGATTGGAATACATATATTCAACTGTGATATTACGTGTAAACGAATTAATACTGTTCGTTTCTATTAGCTACATTTATAAGAAAGACGGTAAGAAGGAAACAACTTGCCACGCAAAAGTTCCTACAAAAGGAATAAGTCCATACTGCCTATTGTTGGCTCATGAAACAGAAAAAAATATTCATATAATACAAGTCATTTCGCACTTAATACGTAGGGAAAAGTGTTTCTGGGTTAGTGTTGTAGTAGCAGATAGGTTTAGTGACCACATTTCACGTGCGATGGAGAGCTTGTATTTGTACATCGGTGATAAAATGTTCAATCCTTAATGCTGTTCTATTCCGTTTTTAAAGGTGGGCTCTTCATGCGGTCGACGGTTCAAGAACACAGTGCTTTCAGGTTCGCTGTTCAGCTGTACAACACCAATCAAAATATGACTGAAAAACCCTTCCATCTGAATTACAACGTAGACAACCTCGAATCCTCCAACAGCTTCTCTGTTACCCATGCTTGTAAGTACTCAGCAGTTCCACAGCAGACAAGGCTGCACCTTAATGTGCTAAGCGTTAAGATAAACTGTTTTTGTGTTCGGAAAAGAAGAAAGTCCTCTTGAACATTATTGTCAGCGTTTTTAAAAAACAGTTCCATTTCTTCTTCAGCACCCACAATCTTTTCAGTTACTCATTGCAGACACACGTCCCAGCCTGCACACATGGAACGTACATATGTGCTGCAGGGTATTTTGCAGGAATGACTCCTCAGAGTTTCCTCAATATGTAAATCCCATAAGCCTTGTATGAGCTATCCAATTTCTAGAATTAAATGAGTACTGCACAGCTTACTGAGATTCATGTACTCAGTATTTTTTGCTTCACAACAGTTTTTATTGATTTCTTTTTACATAATGCTTTTTTATTCTAATGCCAAAAGGAGTCGGTTACCCCACAACTTCATGTTTCCTTTTCTCCTTCCTTTATTCAGAGTTATCAGTTATCATTACATGTATGAAATGACCAATGTTTCATTTCTTTCCCCACATAAAAGCTGCACTTACAATGTGATTTTATTAGCATATGTCAAAAGTACTTTTAATTATTCCCTTTTGATGCGATGGCAATGATGTTCCTTTGTAGCTTTGTGCTTGACCAACTCTGATTTGCAAATGAAAGCATTTTGCTAAAAGTGGATGAATACTCTGTTATGGGTACAGTGTTGGTATTTTTGATTCAAAATCTCTTTGAATTCAAAACAAGTTTCCTTGGCAACACAGAACAACTGAATCTCTGCTGAGGTTTTCTGATAGTTGTTGAAAAGATTGTATATCTGATTGTGCAAGTAAGGTTTCATAGACCATGGGTTGGAGATATATGTAACTTTTTATGACAGAATTTTTAAAAATGCTCTTAGGTAGTAATGCGAGATTCAGGTTAGACATAATGATTAGCTATAGGGATTATTTTGTTTCACCACAGTAACTATATTCACTGATTTCCAATACCATATTTAAGTGTTATAGGTGTGCTGCTAAATATTTATGATGTTATTTTTGAAGTTATTAAATATGGCTTAATGTCTTTTGAATAATGTTAATTATTGTTAATGTCTGTTCTGAGCAATGTTAGCAAAAGAAAATGAACCTTGTGGCCTTTTCTGTCTTCCATATAAATCCAAAGTCAATTGAAAGATTTTCACTTCTTGTCCCTAACATTGTGCAGGGATCCCTCCCCTACCTCTGCAGTGTGTGCTTATTAACAAACACATCTCATTTTGCCTCCTTGCACTGATAGGCATTGGGGAAAAAAATCCATACCTCTTCTGCCCACATCAGCCATTGAGCATGCAGAGGCTGAGCTTGGGGGCAGGGCAGGGGTAAAAGGGCAGAAGGGCAGAGAAGCTACATATCACAGTGACCAGAAATCACCTGCAAAGTGGTGTTCACTCTCATAAAAGTGCAACCTATAAGTGAATGAGTAAATAAATAATTGGAAAATGGCCCGCATTGTTACATGAACTACGGAAGCACCACATTATCCATAGAAAAGGAGGTTAGACTTTTACAATTTAACAATCTAATGAAACCTAAGGGCAGACTGTTTGTCTGATCACTGCAGTCCTGTGGAGGATCTTGCCCCATTTTCACTCTCTGTTTTGTCGTTTTGCAAGCTTAATCAAGAACATGTTTCAAAACTGCCTTAACCCTAGCAAGTATTTCAGAGGCTCTTTGATGTTAGCAAAATATGTCGTTTTTTTCCCAGACTAGTACTTTGCACAGCAATAGTACTGGAAGTTGTCAACAGCATTCATGACTTTCCTTTGATATGCATATCAACAGATGTGTCACTGCCAAGACGCGATCTTACATCTTTCACATATTATTTAACTAAATCAGTTTCATATGATGCTTAAGTGATTTCCTGAAATACCTTTTTGGTTCAGACAGTTTACAGAACTGACCAAGCTGTTCAAGAAGTATTTTTATGTTAGCAGTTGATGCAGTTTTATGTTAGCAGTTGAAAATGGCATATCATTTGCAGTGACTAGCAATCTTAAATGTAGGTACATGATCATTATAACTCTAGTCTCTAGTACATAGTCTCTGGAGAACAAATGATATATTTTCTTCAAATGATAAGAAGAAGAAAACAAATGAGTAGGAAGTCTCTAGTTTTTGATAGGGTTGAACAATCTAACAGTATTGTAGCCAATCCTACAATAGTTGAGTTTGAAAGTGGCTATGGCTGTACATACATTTGGCTGTACACACATTTCACTTCAGCATGCCAGTGTCACCTAGGGAAACAACTAACTTCTATGTGGAAAGTTCTGTTTTCCTCCAAATTGTAGGTTACCTTCCTGATTTACTGTCAATGGGAATTAAGATATTCCTTTGTTGAGGAGCATATCCATTACTACAGAAATCCATATATAATGTATTTATAGATTGTATGTACTGTTGATGCATAATGTTGTGTTGATTTGAATGTCTTTGATAACGTGTTAGTAGTTAACCTTAGAAAAGAAAACATCTATTGGGATTTGACAGGGATGTAAATATCAAGTTTCATTTATTGTACGTAGTTGATAATGAACTGAAACACACTGTATTCCTACCAAAGCATTTTCTTCATTATTCTTGAACACTGAATGTCACTTTCCATTGCAGATCTATAACTCTAGTTGCAATTGCAATGGAAGATCTGAAATTGGATAGAGAGCATATTGGAAACACTGTCAAAGTGAGCATATAAAAATAGTGGTTCATGCTAGGCTTGTCACAGTCCTTTCAAAGGCCCCTCAATTTCACATTGTACTTATCTAGGTGGCACTGCTTCATTGTAACTTGGAGATCAATTCACATGCAAATACAAATAGACTTCAGGGGTTTCAGTGTGAAACACTGCAAGAGAATTGAGTCCTCCACCTCGTGGAGAGGCTGTTTGAAGACCCTGGAGTGGGGAGTCAATGCAAAATTATGATTTCTCCAAGTAGCAGCCCAGACATTTTAATGCAAGTTCATTACACAATAACACAATGTGTAGTAACAAAACAAGTAACATTTGTATTGCTCTCATTTTGGGTTATTTAATTCCATTTTTACTATTTAACATTTATTAATGGTTATTCATGTTGTTGCTGAGCTTCAACCCATCTCAGTTGTTGTGACTCCTCCCACCAGCACCCTGATTCCGCCTACTACAGCCCAGCCATCCACTACTCTGTCACCCTGAGCAGACAGTACTGTGCCAGTACTGTGTTTTTGGACTTGCCTACAAATCTAGCCTAGTCTAGGACTTCAAATCTAGATTAGGACTTCAAGAAAACCCAGAATGGACTCAGTGCTCATTATGTACTTTGCTGTTTGTACTATTGTTATTGTGGCACCAGAGGAGGATGGGCCCCAGCTTTGAGTCTTGGTTCCTTTCAAGGTTTCTCCCTCATGCTCTTAGGGAGTTTCCCACTGTCACCCTTGTCTTGCTCACACAGACATCTGTAAAGCTGCTTTGTGACCATGGCTGTTGTAAAAAGCACTATGTTAAATACATTTGAATTTGAATTTATTACGTCCTGTGCAAAAATGTCACCATGCACTTGGGTGGAAGAAAAAGCTAAGCTATGGATGGTGTTTCTCAAAATTATGATTTTTTTACTATATGAAGCGTAAAAACAGGTAATAATAGCCTTTACAGAGTAGAGATATTCTCTCTGACCATCACAGCACAATGTTGTACTGGTCTGCACTATTTAGTCTTGTATCAGCATCGATAATTTAACACAATATCCAGAAAACTTCATTGGTGACAAAATAACTTTTTCTAATGAGGATTGGCCACAAATCAATATATTAAGGTGATAAATTTAGCATCTTGTTGCTATGAAACAGTATCCTGTAGTATCTAGTATCTATCTGTACAGTATATCTTATGCTATGGCTAAAGCTTATAAAATCCACAGCTGCTTTATCACTTCCAGTATTCTAATATTGTGACTGGATATTCACTTCTCTTCTTTTTTCTTACATGGACGAAATCTTGAAGGGTGAATATATTTAAAGAAGGTGATTTGTCTGTCCGGAAGTTTTCATTAACAACATCTCTGAATGGCCCATGTTCACACCGCAGGAAATACAAACCAGATCTTCAGCACAAAATCATTTGTTCTTTCTTTATTATTTGTTTCTTGGGGGAGCAAGTCTCTACTGTAAGTGAGAACATTTACATAACTAAAGATTTTCCCAGAGAGCACCTCTTCATGGTCAATTCCACTTTTCCAATTCACAATTTTTGAAAGTCATGTTTTATGATTGACTGTGAAATTAGCTTGTATACTCAAAACACACGAGTATTCTTGCTATGATATTTGCATCAGGTGGATTTAGCCATTTTGATATTGCAAGGCATGGATCTCAGCTGTTTGAGCTAATACTCTCAACTCTAATACTCTCAACTCTGATCTCCTTCAGCTGCCGTCCTTAAACTATATTGTGTGGTTCCTCTCTTTTTGAGATATTGTCAAAACAGCATTGTACAGATGACATTTTCCAATGACTGACAACTTACAGTAGCTTAAGTGTCTTTTTTTTCTCTTTTTTGTACATCAGGCTCAGTTTTGGTTGCAAATTGCTCAGTGTTTGATACGTTTTTGGACATGACAATTTTTGCACAGGTCATGTTGAGCAGTCCTGCCTAATGACATGCTGTAATATTCAACCCAATGCAGCAGGAAGAGAACACATGCCTAATGCTGCAGTCACTTCAGCCAGGCACTTCAGTCCTAGCTGATATTAAACTCTCTCTTTCTGACCACCCCCAACATTTGTTCAAAGACATTCCAGTTAAAACAGCATTGTCTGATCCTGCACAGCGCATTGCCGACGGTTCGGGCCGAACCAGAGGTACATAAGCTGTTCACAAAACAATGAAGAACAGTAGAGGAGCTTGAGCTACTTAATCCAGTTGCCTTTTTGCCATACAGTGCAACACATACTTACTGTGGCTCTAGTTAAGGCAGTATATCAACACAAAATATCAACTGTGATTCAAGCTGTGAGGCTAATGTGCACAATATGGTGCTATCTGAGAGCCAAAGCAACACATTTGTGCATGCTTTGTTTAGATTAATTTGCTCCAGAAGTGTGTTGTGCAGGCAATCACTGTAATGGGATGTAAATACCTTAGGAATCTTCCAGGATTTTTTCTTCAGCCATCCACTGTAATATCTTATATATATACACAAATTTTATATGTATATATATAATTGAAACCGGTTTGTTTAATAATGAAACTGGTTATATATATATATATATAACCAGTTTCATTATTTTAACATATTGCACTGAATGAACCGCAAAAATGCAAGTGTTGTCAGGAAGCTTTGTCTTTTTGCACAACCTACCCCTTTGTGTGCCTTGTATTGCCAGAGTGAACATAATCCCCTCATTCATTTTTCGCCAAATTGTGTATCAGTGAAACACAGCCCCAAAATGGTGCTTTGAGATACTGAACTTTGTGAACACTTTGCTTTTGTTTGGTACTGCTCAGAACACCTCAGTCTGCCACACACTAGTTGTCGTGTCTAGTCAGGCAGTCTAAAAAACTAAGCTGAAGTTTCTTCGGCCTTCCTGGGGCCTTATTTCAGCTTTAGGCTGTGATGTTCAGGACTGGTGCTGTTGTAAACTGTGGTCCCACTAAGCCTGCTCAGTTCACCCATTTTAGGAACATGATTTGATTTGATTTGATTTGATTTGATTTGATTTGATTTGTTTGTTTGTTTGTTTGTTGAACAACCATTGTCATGGTTTTGTACAGTTACTTAATAGGAAAACGAGTGCAAGAGTAGAGAGTTGAAATATAGTTAGAATAGTAAGAACAATGTAATAATCCAGTTCCTGAAGACTTTTTAAGGGTTATGACTGCCTGCAGATTTGCCAGATATTTCACATTACTGAACATTACATGAACCATATGGGACATGAACTTCGGATAGCACATTCAGGATGTAACTAGACATGAATTTAACAGAAGTGGATCTGTTTCCTAGATTGTATAAGACACTGAATTGTCATTCCACTGCCTGTAAAAATTCTTGGTCCCAGATTAAATCAATATAACTGAATCACTGCTATCAAATTGTGCTGCTCTGAAATGCTGTGCTAGATCCCATAACCAGATGAGCTAGAGATTTAATATAAGTTTCAGCTGAGTGAGACTAATGCCCATGCTTTTCAACTGTCTCTATAGTTTCATCATTTTGCATTGATTAGTTAGTCATAGGCATATTTTTATTAGAAAACTTATAAAAAGACACTTCTTTTCAACCACAGTTGACCAACCAAAAGGTCCATTTTGGTGTAAATTGTCCACTGAACCTACTGAGTTCATGGATTTTGAATTTGCAGTGTATATTTTGAATGGTAAGTTTTAAGCCATTTATGATTTGTTAGCATGTCTTATTGTACTGATCATGTCTTATTGTACTGATCGGTCCACACCCACTGCAGTTATGTGTTAGAAAAAGCAGTCACTGGATTCTATATAGCACTAAATCAGGCTATAATGATGGTTAGTCTATTATCTAATGAGAAAGCATTCAAAACCAGATGAGATGTTTTGGGTAATAACTGCACAAACCACTTTGGACAGTATATGGTTGCAGAGATGGGATCTTGAGCACCCAAAGCAATAACAAATTTAGCATTTAGAATTTCAGCATTAAATATGTCCCAGCTGTGAAAGCAAGCACATCTAGTAAAGGTGATAATGTCAAGGTGTCTGTTCTGAACCGCATAGACAAAGTATTTACTTTGCGACATTTGCAATTTCTGTCATGAAGGTTTAAGGTTGTAAATGCCTTTTAACAGTTTACTTAATTTTGTACAGCTATTTTTAGTCAAAGGAGTAGTTTGTATTTTTGTCCCCTGAATCTCGATAGCTTTTACACTCAAATATAATGAGATTTAATCATTTTAGAATGACTGCTCTATTGACAGCTCATAATCGCTCATGATCGCAATTTTTTTGTTTGTGTGAAGGCTGTGAATTAGGAAGTTAGGAAGTTCTAACTTCAACATACACGCACCCCTTTGAACTCAGCAAGTCAGACTATTACCTGGGAGAAAAGCTGCTTTCCAGCAGCCCCAGTACACTAAAACTTATATGTCTGACTAATTTTTTGAACACTCGCAGTTAATTGAATTAGTGACCAGCAGCAAAAAACACGTCTGTACTAATCCTTAAGGCAGAGCTTCACACATTTGCTGCATTTCCTCTGTAAGACCAAGACGTTTGTGTTTCTTTGAAGTGGCTGCAAAAGCTGTGAAGGGGGATGGGGGGGGGGGTGAGAAAAAACTAATTACCTCCTGTTTTGGCCCATTATGTCATTCAAGGTTTGAAGTTGCAGGTACATTTTAATGTTGCAAGATGAGCAGTTCAAAGCAACATAAGCAACATGAAAAGGATGTGGGGACAGCATTACATCCTTTTTTTTTCCTTTCTTTTTTCCCCCAATGGCCACGACTGAATGAAAGGCATGAATGTCCTCGCTCCTCTATGCCCACCCACCCTCCACCTCAACCCCCACCTCAACCCCCACCTGTACCAGTGAGACATCAAGCACCACTGCTGCCTTTTATTTAGTTTTTCTCTCCGTACTGTTTATTAGCTTCTTCTTCTTGATTCCTGTTATGGACGAACTAGCCGTCTCCGGCTCTTTAATCTTGTCTCTCAGTCTGCATGAAGCTGTGTGTCCTTCATTCTGTCATTAAGCTAATGGTGTGTATCCCTTCAGCCAAGTTTTTACATGTGCCTACGCTCTTGTTTTTCTTATTGGATCCTCTGGGTCCTCAAACAGCCGGCAAGCAGATGGTTGTTCGGCCGCACCGTTCTGCAGTACGAGGAACAAAACGAGACAGCAAAGATCCATTTTAGCTGAACCATGTGCACCTTTGGATTTGTGTGAAGCCAAACTGCTGCTCCAAGCAGAACCCCCTGAACACCCAAAAGAGGTCGGTGAGCTGTGAGTGAAACTGCTCTGGTCTGATTAGTGACGTCGTAGAGTTGGGGAGTACGTGCTGACCTCCCTCATAAATATGTACTCAAAACTGGAGCAGACACATTGATTGATTAATTCAGATTACGTGTGTAGTACATTGAAACACTGGGAGAAAGCAAGTTGCCATCACAGGCTATAAGAGAATACAGGGAGGAAAAATTCATTTAAAATTGTGTTGGCCGGCTGTAATGTGCATCTTTTTCGTTATATATGCTTTAATACTACAAAAGTGTGTTTCCAGTCTATCTGACCTACTAGAAGTTTATGGCCCAGTTATACTTTCATAGTTCAACAAGCCTATTTGATGCATTTTTATGTGAACAAATCTTGTTCTCCCACATAATGTTAGCTCGGATAACTGAGGCAGCCATTATGAGAGCTTTTGTGAGTTCAGGAGTGTTAAGCTAACATGCCAAACTAAACAGACAGAGCAACAAGTAATGTGATCTTCCATTTTAGTCATACATTATGAGGTCATATGGCTGGTGAGCAAGGCAGCATGGAGAACAAAGAATACATACAATGTACTGTCCTATTAATTTTTTAATGTCACATAATATAGCTGAGCTGGTATATAGCCAAGTGGTGCTTGGAAATTATGATATTTAATTAAGTTGTACAGAGTTGCTGCAGTCTACTGTACTTTAATACTTTCACCATCTGTTAAACTGTAATCTCATAAAAGCTACTGCCCAGAAGAAATCTTTCTTCTTTTACTGACCCCTGTTCTGTTAATTAGCAAACCAGCACTTATGTACTTATCACTACAGTAACCTTTTGATAAGAAATGTCTTGTTTTGTTTTTTCTTTTGGAAGTCCTCTTCCAACACTTTCAGAGAATGCATGCTACTTTATTTTCCATGCTGTTTGATCTATGTTTATTTGCTGAAAGTAGAAAAACAGGAGCTGACTAGCCAAACTATGCATGAAGAGGTAAAAAAGGAGATAAGTAGATGAGCTGTTGCCTGTAGCTTACGTAACGTAGTTAAAGAATGTACATAGCTTCTGGCAGATGGGCTCCATGGTTCATACTCCAAGGAAATATGTTTATCTTGTGCCCAGACTGGATGTTTGCTGAATCCTCCCTTGTTGTTGTGACTCATTTGCCTGGAGGGCTGTTTAGGACAGTATTTTAGACTGATCCTTAGACCTTTTGAGAACGTTTGTCCACCTCCACTCTCAAGCACAACCTTCAGGGAACAGTGAAGATGTTTGAGAAGCTCCAGTGACACACAGCCTTGCACAAGTCATGGATAATGGAAGGCTAGAAGATGAAGGGCTTGTTTTTTTTTTCAATGTTATTGTATATAATTTGTGTATTGACAACAATGCAAGCACCGTTGCACGATAAAGAAAAAAACAAAAAAACAATATCAATCACCTTTTTTACGTATGTTAACATATTCATTTGAGAATTTTATGTTGATTGACTACAGTGTTGTTTCAGGCATGTCTTTACTTGGTCCTGTTTCTAGAATATTAAAACACTCAGTTTGTGGCTTAGCGCTACATAACAAGAGCCATTCAATCTTGAGTCCACATCATTCGACTAAAGTGTATATACCACATAGATAGACTTCATCCCATAACCAGCCTCTCCAGCTTTGCCAGGACAGGGCAAGACAGAACCAGGAAGAGGGAGGAACGATACCTTTATGACAGCGAGGACAGCTGTTGAGTGACAGGTGCAGAGCTACTGTGAGGATGAAGAAGAGATCCCCTGGTATTCCCATAACTCCCCACCCTCCTCCTCCCCATGCCCCACTCTCTCCAGCCCCTCCAGTCTTGCCTGCCCACATGCTCACCAGCACCGCTGCTGATCTGCTCCTACAGTGTGTGGCCTTGATCCTTGATATATACAGCCTGCTTTAAAGCACTGTTTACAGTAAGTGAGAGCACTGGAGGAATATGCTTAACTTTATGTAGCTCTTACATAAAAAGAAGTAGAAACAGACATTATAATTCTACACACTGGAAGTTCTCAGTGAGGCTCATGTTGTATTAGGGAAGCTGGTTTGCTGTTATGTCCTGTTAAAAACCCAGAAGCAGAATATATCACATGAACTAGGACACCCTGACTCTGGCAGAGTAAATTCAAGTAACAAATGGAGATGACTGAAGCTACACAAGAGTAAAATGTTGTCAACTTTTCTTTCAGGATACTCAAACTTTTGATTATTCTCTGATTTCTGCTACCTCTGTTCATGTCTCTGCAATGCTGAAAGCTAGCATAATGATTTAGGTGAACAGACTCTTTCAGCACTCTATTAAACAACTGGAGCAACTTTCATTTAAGCAATATGGCTGTTAATCCCTGGGGGCCTTCATGGGCAGTTGTAGAAGCCTATGAACTACTGATTATTTATTATATATATTTATTATATATATTCAGTGTAAAAAAGGAACAATGCAGTGACTAAACTCCTCATATATATCTATTGCATTCCATTAACTCAAATAAGAACTTTGGTAGTAAGTAATACCAAGTACTCCACCTCATTAGCATTTATCTGTGATGCCTTATAATGGCATAATGGTTGCATTTCTGTATGTTTGGAGGTGGTCTGATCAAATCACACCCATTTGATAATGAGTGAAAGAACCTCTAGTTAACCTTCATGCAATAGCATAAGTTAAGGAGCTTTGAAGCTATGGAAACTAGTCCATTTAATATGGGCCTGAAAGACACTAGTAGAGTGGGATGGAATGGATGCTGCAGTTCACAGCAGTGGACGAGCATTTGTATTCTACAAGATGCACATTTCTGCAAGAGAGAACATTCAAGGGTAGAAATAATAGGCTTAGACATGAAAGAGGCATCATGACACCTTGAGAGTGTCTAGACAGGGAATAAAGAAAACTCACAAGGGAAAAGTGGTAGCGGAACCTGAAACAGTGAACTACTTGTATATACTAGTTCTGCTGTGTTTCAAATTGAGTCAAGGTACACCTTTCATGTGACAAACATAAACCAAAAACCATGAAATTGTGACAAAATGTTTCAATGTGAAACACAAAGCAATCAAATATTTAATATGCCCATGTGGGGAAGTGGAAGATGTATTAAACACTATGTTTGCTACTAGTTTTGTAGCACATTGCATCACTCAGAAAATGGTTTCTCAGAATGTCCGATTGAATCACTGGCTTCTCAGTGGACGTGTTGGAATCCAGCACCGTGATCAACCAGAAGCCTGTTGAGAGATGAAATTTTGTTCGCAACACCACTATCCACCCACTCACTGACAGATAAAACACTGTACATTTCCAATTGGAATATGAAGCAGTCTTCTTTAGGTGGAGCTGAGAAGAGAGGTTATTGCTGGAGCCTTTATTTGTGTTACAATCACTACCCCTCGCAGATGCTGTTTGATAAAGCTCTCCAAAGGGTTTCCTCTGCTCTGAAGAGTTTGATTCTTCCCTCTCATCAGGCTCAAGTGGTGGCACTGGCCATTGCGAGGCACGAGAGGCTGCTTTGACAGCGTTGTAATGACGCCGTCGGGTTGCTATTTGAAGGCGTTGTTTTTCACGCCGCGTTCCAGCATGTTCCCTTTAAATCACAAGGAAGCGTTAAGTCACAAGATGGCAGGCACAGTCCTTAGCTTTATTGAAGATGATATCAACATATCAGGAGAAGAATGCTCCACCATAAAACCATAAAAAAGCAATAATATATACCCTCCTGCCCCCACCCAAGCCCACCCCAAACAAGCCCACGCAGCCATAAGATCTCGTTTAGCTTGGGCACACATTTATCTGAGTGCAAAGCTGCTACTGCGTTATGACAGTTCTAGTGGCCGACTCCCAGGGCATGTGATCGAACTGGCGCAAGTGGCTCGTTATTGAGGTCTATTCGTCACTGGAGAGGAAGAGTAGCAGCCCGTGCGCTTCCAGCTGTAGCTAAACATCAGCCGTGTTAAGAAGGAGGTCTCCCAGAGATCTGTTAGGGGAGGGCAGGGGGAGCCGCGCTCGTATGAAGACTTGTCACTGTAAGAGCTCCTCAAGCAGTCCTTTCCATTCTGCCTTTTCCCTTCAACGGGCCTCTCCACAAGGCCATCCCAATTTCCTGCTACCCCTCTGGAATCTCAATCAACTCACAAGCCTCACAATAGCAGTAATCAGGCAATCTGTGGTCCTTCCATTTTTGCGATCCACATCCTGATTTAAACACTTTTGGAGCTGTTGCCTTGTCTTATCTGCGCTTTCTGATCCTAACTGGTTGTTATTTTGCTCTGTCTCCTGACTTCAGCATCCTTTACAGGGTCAGAGTAGGGTGCTTCAATGCATTAAAGAAAAAAAGAATGAAATGAACAGCCTGTTATTGTGTTCAATAATCTGCACTGCGGCATGAGGACTATGCTATTGTTGGTGGTGCAGGCTTTCTGGGCAGTGTAGTCCTAGGAGTGAGGAACAGCACAAAACACGACAAAAGACACCGATGAAAGGAGAGGAATGGAATCAGCTTATGCGTTCAATGGGCTACCATCCTAATGAATTGCAGTGGTATAATAGTGCCTTCATCACCTGCAATGTGTACAAAACCGATTTCAGGCCTTGTCCAGATAAATGAAGATATGAAGATGTCCTAAGTCAGATAGAGGTCACAATACAGCCCCGCCCCCCGCCCCACCCCCACTCCACCAACCCCCCAATAAGATAAGAGCTCAAAGGAAGTGAACATTCATACTCACTACAGCTGCAAGCCCTTTGAGATTTCTTGAGATATCATATACTGGAGTGGACTTAATTTGCATATTTCCTAGAGCATGTTTTCTCACTTGCAAAAAAAAAAAAAGAAAGACAGAAAGGAAGAAAAAGAAAGAAAATGTGTTTAATATGTAACATAAAGTTCTATAATGGCAAGGAAGGAAACTCAAACAGTGTAAAGAGTATATTTTTTATAAATTTGACCTATCTTATTCTGCAGCGTCTACATCAGCTTATATATACTGCAATGTAAAGGGATTTAGCATCTTTAAAAGTCCATCCAATAAGTGGATGCAGTGAGACAGAGCACAGAAAGAGTGAAGACACAGGGAAGAATGAGGGAGAGGCTTTTCTCTACTGTCACTCCGAGAGATGCAGGACAAACCTGAATTACTGAAGTGGTTTAAAATTACAGTAGCATACAACACCATCACATCAACACCATCAACACCATCACATCAACACCATCAACACAATCACATCAACACAATCACATCAACACCATCAACACCATCACATCAACACCATCACATCAACACCATCACATCAACACCATCACATCAACACCATCAACACAATCACATCAACACCGTCACATCAACACCATCACATCAACACCATCAACACAATCACATCAACACCACCAACACCATCACATCAACACCATCACATCAACACCATCAACACCATCACATCAACACCATCAACACCATCACATCAACACAATCACATCAACACCATCAACACAATCACATCAACACCATCACATCAACACCACCAACACCATCACATCAACACCATCACATCAACACCATCAACACCATCACATTATTAACTGGCAGTATTTCTCAACTACGTCAATCACATTAAAGCTTGATGCCTCAAAACAGAAGAGGTGCATCATCATTTGCCATTGATATTCAGCGAGGGTTTCAGACAATAGCAATTAATCACAAGTAACCATCCACACAAAAGTGCAGCAAAACTCAGCAGGGAAAGGATGTAAAGGAAAAATACATCCCGCATAACATCACTGTGAAATTCCACTTTCTTATTCAACCTGTTATTGGCGGCTGCCCTATTGTGTCGCCCACGTTTCATCTGTGCAAGTCGTTTCTCTGAAAGTCCAATTGATTTCATCCACCCAGCTGAAAGAACGGGCTCACGGATGATAACGGGTCTGCTCAGTCCACCACTGTGGACTTCAGCTGTCCTCACTTTTGTGTTGCACACCTATTGCACCACTGGTGCACACGTGACCAGCACACATGACCAGCACGTCCATACCTACGCAGACCGGCTGGCAAGCTGATTAATGGAAGAGGCCATTGCCCCAGTACCACCTCAAACTGCTGTGAAATAACAATTCCTCCATAGACCGGTCAAGAGGCTCGATTTAGTTCTGTTCACGGGAGCCGAACACGTGAGGCCACCTGTGCTGGAGGAGCTACATCGGCTTCTCCTTTGTTAACGTATGATGGCCCCACAAAGCATTGAATCATTCTAAGGTCAAACAGTGTGTACAAGAACTGGCTCTTTTTCATTCCTTTTCCACCCCCTCTTCTCTGCCTCTCTAGTTCTGCAGCTATGTTGGTTTGTTATAGGCTCGCATGAGGCTCACAAAGCTCACGCTAGCCAGACCCAGCATCTAATCCTGCCCAGCTGCAGCCTGAAAAGACGATCTGGAGTGCTTCAGTGCCAGACCCCTTCATGAGGATGTCTGCCCCAAATGCTCTTGCCCCCCTGATTTTGTTTTTGGACCTTTAATGTAAAATTAAGAGAGTAAATACAGGAAGCAAACTGAAGCGGCATGGATCAGTCGGAAAGAACAGCCACATTTCTGGCACTCCAGGAAAGGCAGTGGTTTTTTTAGCCATCTCGCCAGCTGGGCTTTGGGCTCTGGCGGCGGCTCCTCTGGGCTCCAATGAGCTTCTGCTGTCCTAATGCAGCTGCTAAGCTGCGGTCCGCTCAGGTCCGAAGCCACACGGACTCAGCTGCGTCTCAGGCCCCACCAGGCTACTCTGGGGCGAGCAGGCGGGCGGACCCGTCCCTTCCGCTGCCCATGTTCACGCTCACAGCGTCAGCAGATGTGCTCCTGCGAGTGTTGCTGCAGAGCATCTCGAGGGCACCGTGTCTCCTTCCATTACTCGCACGGCCCACGTCGCTGCCGCCAGACTGCAGCTTAACGGAAAAAGCGAGCCTCTGGTACTGCTTTCCCCTTCCTTCTGTCGATGTCTCCCTGTGGCTCTCACTCTCATTCTCTCCCACTCACTGCTCTACCTGATCTCACACCCTCTTCGCCCACACGTCCAGCGCAGTTGTCCACACCAATGCCTTGTGGGTTGCATTTAGAGAAGGCTGCATTTAAGACTGCCTGAGCCAGGTGGCTAAGAGGAGAGACGGCATCCGCACCAGGCCCAGCCTCTCCACAGTATGCCCCGCCTCTCCACAATAGGCCCCGCCTCTCCACAATAAATCCCTCCTAGCTGCAGTTGGCACTTTCCCTTCCCCCACATGCATCAGCCACACCTTTTCTGTAACAAGCCCTGCTTCTCTGCAGAAGCCTTATCCCCTCAGCATCTCTGACCAAACAGCCACTGACACTCCCGCCCTCTCCACCCATGGAGGTGCCTTTTAGGTGCAAAGGCTCCTCGGGGCATTGCTTAACTCTCCTGTCAGGTGGCCTGTCAGGCTGCTGCCCACAGGGTGAGGCTTCAAAAATGCAAATCTGCCTTCAGATCGCCGGGTGACTCCACACCTCCGTCTCTGATAAAGTAGGCCGCCGCTACCCCCACTCTCCTCCCACATTATATGGCCTCAGTGAGAGCTCCTGGAAGATGAAATAGGAAAGTGGACTCTTGTGCTTAAAACGAGAAAGCATGTGTCTCCATGAGCACAAGAAAGAAGCTGAGAGTAGTCATCTTTAAAAAAAAAAAGAACATGGATTCAAGGTTAAAGCACCTCCCTCCCTCCCTCCTGTGGCCTGTTTGGTTATTCAGGGCAGAAAACGGCAGGACTGAGAAAAGAGAGAGAGGGAGAGAGAGAAATGGCCCTTAGAGAGCTTGTTTTAAATTCATGCCTGTAATCAAGCAAACAATGCAAATTCCTCTCTTGCCTGGATCAGGGGTTTTTTTTTTTTTTTGGTCTTTTTTTTACTCAGCACTGCTAGCCATGAATTTTAATATGTCATCTGATCAGAGATTCTAAGAACACATATCTTATAGGGGCTATATTACAGAAGATATCTATAAAATCTTATTCACTGCACATAACAGAATCCAGGCTTATCGCCTTCTGTGGTATGTGTACGTTATTCACGAAATGCACTAGTTTGTATGGGGATATGAGGATTAAATCCAACCTTAAAATATGCTTCCATGCTTTAACACGAAGTGCAATAATACACAGGGCGCAAGGCTCTCCAGCTTTTCATTTGGGCCAGCAAAAACTCATCCACTCGCAAATAGGTTTAGCTGAGGTACTGTGGAGGAGGTCGCATTGATGGCTACGTGGGTGCTATGAACGAGCTATGAATGAGTGAGAGGGAGGAAAGAGAAAGAGAGCGAGAGAGGAAGAGAGAGTGTGAGGGAGAGAATGATTGAGTGAATGGGAGGAGAGGAATGAATGAGTGAAAGAGAGAGAGTAGGGAGACTGAGTGGTATTATTTCAGAGCGTACTGATGTGTCACTGCACATAGTGCTGAACCTAGCTGAAAGCCACCCACGACTCACGGCTTTTTAAAATGGCCTCTCCCAGACTGCAGCTTAGCCACTCAGAGAAGAGGCTGTTTGAAAATGTCCTCTTTAACCATTCCCTTAAGCTGCCGTTCTGATAAGGCTATCCGCTCTCTCCAGCTCATGCTCTGGGGAATCGATCATGATAGGCACAAGTTAGGATTTTGGAGTGAACCTTGCTCCTCTCTGGTGTAGCCAAATTATGCCTTTCAGGGCTGTCCAAGCCCAGAATATTGAAACAGTCCTACATATGACTGTGTGCTGCCTCCAGACTCATCGGTTTAGTGTTCTTACAGTATTCATTGTAAAGACAAACGTTGCATTTTAATATGCAGAGCAAATTACCTGCAGGGGTATGGGCTGTATTTTTTTACATGATTCAGCATTCAACCCTAACCACTTGTATTAATAGTTAGGACGGTGAAGGACACAATCTGATCCAGGATCAGTGTTTATCTTTCTTGAAATTTGATCAGTACAGCTTTGTGGTTTGATGGCTGGCCCATGTTCCATGTTGCAGTTACTTTCTGCTCAGCTCCAGAAGCAGCATGATTGATCTCCATGCCACTGATTTGGGATTAGTTGGCCAATCAGCAGTTGGAGACTTTGTCAGTAGCTATCTAGAAATCCAGTTACTGGGGTTCATAAGCCTTCCATGTATCAAAACCCTTTCATGGACCTGTGCTGGGGGAAAAAAGAGAGGCACAAAAGTGCCTGTGCTTCAGACCTGTTCTTCAGTAGGATGTGGGCAGGTAATATTGTGGGAAATGTTCAGACAAATTTTGTGCAGGTTGTGGCTCAGTGAGTCCATCACAACAATCAAAGAGAAGCCTGGTTACACTCAGCCTGTAGCTGGGCAAGCACCATGTGTAGACCAGGACCAACACCTGGTGAAGTCCATGCGCTTCTGAATACGACTGCCGTGACCCTTCTAGCTGCAATGAAGAACCCGTGTCACTTCTATCTCTGTAGAGTCCACACTCAAACGCAGCCTTTAGTCCAATGGCCAGATCACCAGCAGGAATCTTTTGGATTCTTCCCTGCAAGGACATGGACACTTTGTTTATTATCTAGCAGGGTGAAGACAGCAGTTAATTGCTTGCCTCCCTGTTTTTCTCTTTCTAACCAAGAAACAGCGTAATGGCCTGTCCTGTTCTGAAAGGCTGGGTCTCATGTATCAATTAACTCGAAGTACATCTGCCTCCTGTACCAAACTGAACACCCTGTTATCTTCTATTTCCCTCTAAAAATTGTCACTTCATGGAAAGCTTGAAATTTATCGCTTTATTGCTGCTGCCATTACTCAAACCTTTGCAATGAAACTCGAGCTGTTTCCACTGCTGACACTCAGGGTGGTAATTGTTTTCGTAATCATGGCAACGATCTCACAAATAGACTGATCTTAAATAGCAATGTCTCCATGCTTCTTTATCTTTCTTTTTTTAACGAGTTTTTTTTCAGCTGTGGGCAGCAGTTTATTTATACAGCTCACTGAGGTCAAAAAGCACTGAGCAAATAGAAAATTCTCTTAGTTCTAATAGACTTTACTTCTAAAATGTATGTTGTTTTTATTGTTGCTGTTGTTTCTGTGGTGAGCTCTAAAGTCATTACAGAGCTATAATAAGTGATGTACATAATGTGGTTTCACTTTTGCATATTACTGTTTCTGTTTAGTCAGACAATGTAATAAGACAATATTCTATTACATTATTCTATTATTATTTTTAACCTGCTTGGGTTTAGAGCACATTGGTGTCCTTGTAGGAGTGCTAAGGACCCAACATTACCATGCAACTCTGCAAATTCCAAGCTGACTGCAGCTTTGTGTTGCAAAGATGCCGAGAGACGGCTCTTGACATCCCTACCTCCCAGTAGGAATCCATGTCTGGAGACCTATGGTTGCAGAGGGCACATGGCACAACTGCAATTCAAACATGAACTGTAGCCAGAGGACACCCTGTAAGCAAGTGTCTTACCAGAGAGATGTTGTGCGGCAAGCAGGGTTAGAAATGCCCTCTGGTAAAAACTCAAAGGACTCCTCGTTGCTGTTCCTAGGCTACTGCCTCTGGGGTACATGATGTCAGTAGTAGAAGCACTGTGGGTTGTGGTGGCAGGCATCTTTTAGTGCACCTCTCAGTTCCAGTGAAATGTTAAATGTTTGCCATAGCATTGTGTGTTGCCTATTGAGGTGGCTATTTCCTCAGTTCCTGCATTGTGGTTCATGCACCCAGAGCCTTGGACAAACACGGGTCTTTATTTTACACCCCTGGAGTTCTTTAAGCAGCCTCAGGACTGCAGCTGTAGATTGAGGGCGCCTACCGCCATGACGGGCAGGTACAGGGTGTCTCGAAAAAGACTGAGTGAAAGACTGTGTGGAGCCTGACAGATGATTCATTGGTCACCAGCTGCTTTGAGTGCCGGTGTCATGGAGGTGGCATGTCCTCCCGGCTGGGGCTGTGGCACAGGGCAGAGGAGATCTGCAGTGGATGTCAATGTGTGTGTGTGTGTGTGTGTGTGTGTGTGTGTGTGCTCATGTGTAAGCGTGGGTGCATGTGTGTGTGTACGTGTTTAGAAGCAAGTCTGCTCTCGTTTGCTAGACTGGTGGAGTGAGTCAGAAAGTATGGAGCAGAAGCTGAGATATGGATTGTAGCACAGTGGGGAGTAAGAGAACACTCTCCACAGAGTGATCCATCACACATCCAAGCCAAAGAGAGAGAGCTTGGTGAGATTAGTGTTAAGCAATGCTTTAAAGGTGTATTGGGAAAGTTAGTCATTGTGTGTGGACAGAGTATTCCCTAGATGCAATTGGATGGCTTGCCAGTATATTTGTCTGGATTCAAATAACACAATATAATTCCATCTTAACTCTTATAAAACACATCTAATGTAATCACATGTAACTGTCCACAGTACAGACTCAGGCCATGAACGTGGCATCAAGAAGAGAAGGAAAGATTATTTTGAACTTACATTTGG